>VXBU01012223.1:244443-275501 GCA_013400315.1 Bombycilla garrulus
CTTCCCCTTCCCCTTCCCCTTCCCCAAATTTTTCCCCTTCTTAACTATTTTATCACAAGGTATTTTTACCATTCCTGTTTGGCTTGGCCATGGCCAGTGGTGGGCCCAGCCTGCAGCTGTCTGGCATTGGCTCTGCCAGACATGGAGGAGACTTCTGGCAGCTTCTCATGGAATCCACCCCTGCAGGCCCCCAGCTACCAAAACCTGGCCATGCAAACCCAAGTCAATTGTATATTGGGGATTTGTGAGCATTGAGTATGTGTGTATGGTGATTCACGACAGGCTAATTCTTGTATACCAAGTTATTTTCCTCACTTAAGTAATTGGGAGCACTACTGTGCTTGAAGACCGAGTGTGATTTTGCCGTCCTTGCTGTCCTGTTCAGACCATTTTCAGACCAGTTACAGAAAGGTTCTTTATACCTCATTGTAAATAGCTACAGAGTGATGTATTACACAGATATCAATTCAAACCCATATACACTGATACACAGCAGTGAATGTTGGCAACAGTCCACACCAAAGAGTAAAAAGAGAAAGACGGGTTGTCAGTCAAAACATTGATTACATACCAAGTATTAAAACAAACAGCTGATGATACTCTGTGCATTAAATTTAATATAAAGTCCAACATGATGGACATAGTTTGGCAATTATTTTAATGTAGGAAGTGTGCTGTAAGAAAAATTTAAAGTATTATAAATTGTTGTGAATCCACCCTGTTTCCTAAACCTTAATATTTAGACCACAAGATCTGCAATATAGATGTTGAAGTAATAACAGAATGAATTTATTAATTCTTTTGCATCAGTACTTTAAAGCACCTTGAAGCAACATAAAGATGCTAAAAGGAATTCAGTACCTTGGATATATCAAAGGAATTATGCAACCAAACCCACTGTTTTCAAATAATACCACAGTTACTCCAGAATCAACAATTGGGCTAATGTATTATAACTATCACTAAAAGATACCTGTCATCCTAATATGTCAGGTCCCTTTATCTGCCTGAGTATTAGAAACAATTTAAGAATGCCTTGTCTTTCTTATTACCAATACTATAGATGAGTGAAGAAAATTATTTGCTAAAACATGTCCTAGTTCTGCTCAGAAGTTTTTGGTGGACAACCTTAGCAGCAATTCAGTTTTTCTTCTGTTTGCTTAAACAACTAACATGTCCTCTTAGGCCCAAGTAAAATGATATGAATCAGAATGAATTTTGAAGATCCTGTGGGATGGATGCATGATATTCCAATATATCTGTGCTTTCTTAACAATTATCAAGAACACAGACTCGCTTTTTATGAGAATTTTTCTTCATGCTGAGAATATGTTTTACAATTCTGTTTAGTAAAATAAAAACTCAGCAGAGTGACTGATGGCTTTTTTACTCAAAGGAAAGTCAGTGCTGTATGTCCAAGGCTTCTTATACTGCTTCTCCAGGGAACACTCCGTTTGCTGCAAGACAGTGATCTTTTGGCACTTGACCAAGTTTTCTAAGAATTCATTTCTTGTCAGGAGGTCATAACATCCCTCCACAGTAAAGTTCTGCAGGCATGACAAGACTGTCAGCTGAAAGGGTCAACTTGCTAAAGCAAGGAACAGAAAAACAAGGCTATGAAATTCTTTCCCAGAGAATGCAACGATTGCTTCTCAGATTTTACCCCCTATTCTTTCACTTCCCACCAAAAATATAAGCATAAAAAAAAAATAACCTTCCTCTCTTTTCTGTGCACACTCTCACTATTCACACCAAACTTAGGAGAGGTTACCCAGCTCAAGCTGTTATATGTTAAGTAGTAGGTGGAGTATGCAATGCATTCTTCAATTGATTCAACAGGCCTTCACATAACCAGAACCTCATTCTTCAACCAATGAGCTACATTGTTTTCCTTGAATACTAGCACGAACTGCCAAGAGATTCAGTCTTTTGGACAGGTATTTCCTTAGCTGTGTCCAGAACTGTCCTTGGACATAATAACTGAATGAATATTTAGGGAAAAATATGACTGGTAAATGATCAAGATCTGTATGCATTGAATGACGAAAATCTTGGATCATGTGAAGAGAGAAATAGCTGCATCTCTTAATCATGATTGGAAATGTGCATTAGTGTACATGAAAGAGGGCTGAACAAAGGAAAGATGGGTGCTATTTTCTCAATACTGCAAGAAATGGGAAAAAGAACAGGGAAAAGATCAAACAGGTGTTATTGGCAGAATGTCCATTTAAAATAAAAGGCATCTAATTCTGTTTCAGATCAGTGCATCCTGGGATGCCCACTCTGGCATGGATGTAGGTGGAGCTTTGTACCACAGAATGCCAGTGACACTGCTATCTTGGCTCCATCCTGGCTCCACACACAGTACCCCTTTTTTCCGTGTCAAAGAACATGCTTTTATCACGTTGTATTTCTTTAGGTTTGCTGTCTGAATTTCCCCAGAATTTTTCAGCCTGAAATACTCACTTTCTCTTTACCCAGGACAATTCTGCCTGTGTTTCCTGTTCTGTAATTCATCTTTGTTGTTTATCTGATTATGACTATATTGCCAGCCAGTTTACTGTAGAGACAACTTGACCAAATTAACTCCTTTTTTAAATAATTTATTAATAAACTCAGGAGACTGTTCAGATGACTCAAATGAACTTTATTAGCATACTGTGAATAATTCAGCACTTTGTACAAAAAGAAAATGCTGTAGGAAATACAGAATAAGGATGCTATCTTGCCAACTTTTCTAGCTAGCCTTTCCTAGAGTCAAAGGACACAGGTCTGCTGCCAAAGTTTGTCCCCATGAGGAGGCTTTCAGACTTTAGTTTTCATAGGAGAGTACATTTCCAGATACAAAGCCTAATTCTTTTCAATACTATTCAGAAATCAAATAATATTGATATCCTGGGAAAGTTTATTCTGTATAAGTAATAAATGGTTAAGACTAAACAACTTTAGGGGTTTCCAAAATACCAACCAAGTCAATATTATAACTAATTTCCTTGCCTAAACTGCAAATTAACTTAACTTTAGGCATGTGTAACTAAAACTTAAGTTTTGACTCTGAACTCAGAATGGTGAGTGTATTGAGCAGGAGCCACTTGAAGAAGTTTGATTATATTTTAAATCTTGGTCATAGTCTTGACAGGATTATACAATTGAAACTCAAGAATTCTTTCTATAAAGTGTGATTGTGCAGAAAGAAATTCTATGTTGTGATATTTTTTCACAAAAAATAAAAGAAGCAAAGGAAATCTTTCAGGGATCTGCCCAGACTAGAAGAATTTCTTTAGTGAGGATACCTTCTATTCCTGGGGATTTTATCCACTGCCTTTTTTCCTGAGAAGTGTCTCTTCCAGGTGCAGTATGCATGTTATCAGCATGTGCTACCACTCCTATGTTCTCACAGGAGAGAACAATCACATAAAGGAGGAAAATTGCATGCTTTTATCCTTACCTTTGCGGTATCCTAAAGAAATGCAATTCTTTTTGCAACCTGTGATGGGCTCATAATTCTGCTAAGGGCAGTAGCACAGAACAACTTTAGACTCCAGTGGTCTTCAGGCTGTCTATGGACAGATGCCTACATTCTGGCTATGGGAAATAGCCCTGGTTTAAAGCCCCTGGATTCTCATTGTACTGAGGTCCTACACAAGCAGACCTACACAATGCTGGTGGAATAAGTAAATTTTGGCATAGAGAATGGAGATCTGGTTGCCCTAGAAATGAATCTGTCTGCTCTTAGATTGCTTTTATGATGATTTTCTTTTCTACCTCGGTTTTTCCCTCTTTATATTGAGAATAAAATGTCATACCTGCTCCCAATTGCCTCCCCAGAGCAGTAAGGATTAACTAGCTCATGTTTGTACACTGCTCTGAATGTGTAATGAGCAAAATTATTTTTTCTTACAACTGAATCCTGCTATTTCTACTTTTACAAATTTTAATTGCTGTTAAAAATATGCATACCTTATTACAACTTGTTTCACCGAGGAAAAGGTGACAAGCTGTTGTGTGGGTATTACAGCAACATGCACCTCTTTTTTTCGGTATTCTCTCATTCATTTTCTTTTCTCCCTCACCAAAGGCCCTTTCTGTGGTCCCTGGGAAAAGGCAACCACACTGGCCTGATTCCCTTTGTCTTATTCGTTCTTTAGTAGGAAGGCCACAAGTTCACATTTTAAGAGAAGTCCTCTGAGGTTTGTGTGTGTGGCAATTTCTATAAAGCCGCTGGAAGTACTTTTTTTTTAATGACAATATCTGATGCTGTTCACAAAAGGCCAAACCCAATCCTATTGTAAATCTCTAGGGGAAATGCTTTTAACTTTTATTCAGTTAATTCAAAATACTGAGGCTGTAAAAACAGCTTGCTTAGATGTCCATTGTAAAAGCAGTGATTTATAGTGTCAGTTACTCTAATGATAGCTTCATAGGATTAAATTATTTACTGCTAGAAATTCAAAAAAACTAGATCTAAATGCAAACCAAATAATGCTGCTATTTATGTTTCTTTGGAAAATATGATCATTACTTTTTCTTGTTCCTTCTTCATTGTTTCTCACTGCATAACTAAATTTCAGTAATTGAAATATGCACAAGTGATGGATAATTTTAAGCTGCAAACCAGCTCTTTCTGGAAAAACACACAACATTTTTCCAGAAATCCCAACTCCCTCCCATTTTTACAATTTTGTTTCTTCAAAGCCTTCAAAAACAGTCTTTAAAATGTCTTCATTCATTGTTCCCAAGATTATCTAGGCTGAAGCCTCCTTCATAAATCAGAAAAATTAGTGCAATGCGTTCAGTGAGTTCAAATCTCGATCACTAGCCAGTTCTGTTGAAAACTCTACAATTTCAAATTTCTCATATGCTGTGAACACATGTATTTTCAGGAGAAATTAATCTAGAATACATCTTGCATACTGAGCTTATCTGAGGTACAATCCTCAGTGTCAACAAAAATGCAATTTGGTTCAGAGAGCAGTTCCTGTAATCTGTGCTAGAAGATTCATCCTCCAGTAAGCATTCACAGGAGATGGGAAAATCATGGGAGATGTCTCACTCCATCAAGGTCCATGTCAGTACCTTTATCACACAGAGAAACCTTCTGGTCTCAGGGAACTTCCCTTATGAGCTGGCAAAGACAAGAATAGACAGATTAAAATAGAAGACAAAAGATCTGGGTGCTTGGTGTTCCAAAAAGTCACAGAGAAAACCAGCAACAAAAGCTAGACATCTTACTGCAATCCTCCACAGATGCTGGAAGATGTCAAAAGAATGTGAGCAGCATAAAAAAAACAAGAATCAGAAAAGTTAAATAATATACCTTTGAAGGGGAAAAATGTAATATGTGTGACATGTATTTAAGGTATATTCTTGAGTTTTTATATGAGACATGCATAATTACGTTAAATAAAAACAGGAACAAGAGACATGAGATTGATTAGCAATTTGGGAGAACACAAATCAGGTACTTGTTATCTGCCAGCATCTGTTTGCAGATTCCAAAATTATTTTCACTTTAGTAACTTGATATTATTTGATCAGAATTTCACATCAGAAATTAATTACCATTTAAGGCTAAAATTTAAAAATTCAGCCATCCACTCATGGAGTAAGCACATCACATGACTGGGAACTATTCACATGGCGGGAACACAGAAAGGAGAAGAAACAAATTACTGTCAAAAATACCTTTTCAAAACTTTTGATTCAGCAGTTATATATAATGACGCCATCCTTAAAACAGTGTTACTTTAGAGCTATTAGGTAAACAAAGAAAGGAGAAGCTATAAAATTAATATTGTTTGTAATATATGACCAGGGTAGTTTTGACAACAGCTTAAATATCAGTTTTAGTTTCAAACAGTTAACCATGAAAATGCCGAACAATATGTTCATTCCCGTACACTCACCAATGAGATTCTGAAGGTACTGTCAGAAAACAAGCAGGAAAATACTTAAAAACACAACTTAAAGATTCTGACACTTTCCCATGAAAAGCCCTCCATACATGAAAAGGCTGCAGAAATTTGGGAAGAAGGAGTTAGCAGCTCATCTAATCATCATCTAATCATCATCCTAAAAGTTCTGTGATGACTTAGACATTTTAAAAACCCATCCAGAATTAATTAAGTTGGTCAAATATATAGAACTTGCAAAACTTGCTGTTTGTTATTACAAGAAAGCTCCAAAAGAGCTAAGAGAAGAATAACAGAACTATATTTCCTGCAGAAATGGAGGGAAACAGACAATGCAGTTCCAGATTTAAAAGGGTATGGCATCTATGTTCCACCCTTACCTCAGTCAAAATTAGAAGATAAGTCAAGCAGCACTACAGCTGAAAGGTAAGGCACTTTCACTACTGAAAAAGACAGCGTTTGAAAATAAGGATACTTGAAAATTATTCTTTTTATTTATTTAATTGCACTTACTATAAGCAAAGGAAAAAAAGAAGCAAAATGAAAATAAACAGGCCAGGGCCATGCAACGACTCCTCAATTGCTCTATATGGCTCTTTGCAAAGCAACGCCTCAGGCGCCTTTATCCTGTAGTGAATTAAGGTGGGAAACTCAGTGACTGGAAGCTTTGCAGAAGATGAAAAGGCAAAAAGATAAGGCCGAGGAATGAAAATCCTTCCGGTACCATTGGCTGTGGAGATAACATTTCTGACCCCTGAAGGACTGGTGTCGATATATTCTGCAGTCTAGGGGAACATATCAGGGAAGAAGCATATCAACTCTAGAGCTGCCTGACAGCCTCTGCCATCGACCACTGTTGGAGACAGACTATGGGGCCAGAGAGAGCTTTGATTATGGCCATCCTGTACTCTTGAGAGTGTCATTTAGTACAGAATGAGCACTCTTTGTAAATACGACCCCTTCATAGATGGTCATCTGGTTATATAAAGAGAAAAAGAGGAAATTCTATTTGAAATCTTTCACAGACTTGCTCTCCAGTAGTGAAACAATGTTTGCCAGGCCACCAGGCAAAAAGTAAAAGTTATTTCCAGTAAACTGAGTGAGCATAAAAAATAAACTGGATTGTTATGCAGGAAACACAAACTGGAAGAACTTTGGATTTTCTACAATGAAGAAAACATAGGAGTGGTGTCAGAAAGGAATGAAAGAAAACCAACATGTCTACCTGGGAAAAGAAGAGCTAGGTTTGGCATATTCAAACCCCAGAAAAGGTAACGTCTTGTTAGCAAAAATCCATCTCTTACTATAAGACATTGGATCCACAGAAAAATTACCATTTATGTCAAACCAGATTGATTTAAAATGGAGTCTGTATGTGCTTCTGAAGACATAACTAAAGAAGTAGTTTTATTCTCAAAGGGTGTAGTTATTTTTAATGAAGAAAAATATTTAGAATTTTAGGCAATTATAAAAAGAACTCCCCTTGTTGGAGGAGAGAATGAAAAAATGATATAATAAATAAATGATAATTTAAATAATTTAGTTTAAATTGGTGGATATTAGACAAATCATCGCATGCTACTTTACAATATAAATCCCATGTATAACAAACTACTAGAGAAAAGATTGAAAGAAAAGATTGAAATTAATGCCAAGCAAATTATCTAAAACAATGTTTCACAGAAAACTGAAAAAAAATGTCAGTCAAATGTAACTCAATATAATTTTCATTAAATTGGAGAGGCAATCAAGTTTACCATGCTTGGAGTTAATAATAACCAATATGATGAGTTTTTATTGTATTTAGTGATGGTTATACAAGAAAAGAATGACACTGATAAAGAAATAATTGAAGAAATTAGTTTCTTGACATTGATAAGAAAGCATTACTTCCAATAAAGTAAAATATGCAGTCCATCAACTTAAACAAGGACATTCTCCTAGGAAAGATCGAAAGACTACAGCAGGAGTTAGAGTGTAGTTAATGGCCTAGAGCAAAGTGTAGGTCAGGGGATAAATGTTTAAACAAACTCCATGAGAGCACAGCATCTACTGGGAAAGAGGCAATGGTTCAATAGAACAGATTGCCACTGCTTTGGACATGCCACTCAGGTCTTGCAAATGACAGCATGGAGCCAGGGTGGAAAAGCCTGCCTTCCTAAAACTTTTGTTTTAAAAAAACCCTGCCTGAGTGAGTAAATGTAAGTCTTCAATAGTGGTTTTACAGGGAGATTTTACAGCGGCTGGAGATCAGGCTGAGTAGTCTCAAGTTGATTTTCTTTTAGCAGGGAGAGATAAACAGATTGATGCAGCCTTTCTTTTTCTATTATTGTCTTCAGCTTGCCTGTGATGTTTACACAAGGTAAAAGGACCAGAGCAGACAAAACCTTTCAACAGACACTTGGTGGGTGCAGAATAGTCCTGGTCCCTGTCGTGGGAGCAGCAGACCTTCTGAATGTCTTGCTGCAACACACTGCCCTGGCTCTTACTTTAGGCTTTCTAGCACCACCAAGTAGTCAACAGGACTGAGGATATTTATGTATTTATATATGTTTCCACCTAAGTCTGTTAGATACTACAATTAAATAAACTGACATTAATTTCAGGCAGTTCTTGCTGAAAGAAGAATAGTCAAAAAGTACCAGCATTTTCATGGGCTGTTACTTCAAAGCAACTGATGTCCATTAAAATTCCCTGATGCACCATAGCTTGCATTTTTTGCTGCTCTCCTTGTAACCTGTTTGGGAGTCTGGATCACTGGATGATGAGCTGATTATTCTGAGCAGGATGGTTTCGTGCAAACTGATTTTTTTACCCTCTAAGTCAACTGTACTTCTACATTCATTCTATTCAGGCAATAGGTAGTGGCAGTTGCTGTTATACAGTCCACATTTTTCTACTTTCCACTGAAGGTTGTAAAGGTAGTAATTCATACAAAGTGAAATGTTTTGGGATCACAGGAATTTCAGATAATAATAGTTAAGAAAGAGTGGGGAAGGTAATGATGGTGTTATAATTTATCCAGATTTTGCATTCCAGCCACATTAAACTTTCCTCCCTTTCATGATTCTCAACAAAACATTTAGACAAGAGAAGGACAGTGAGACAGAAACTAAAGAAATGGTTCACACAGAAATGGTTCACAGAAACTGACACAACGGCAAGAGCACTGACAGAAAATTATTTGTACAGTGGAAGAAGACCTTGACACACAGTTGACAGAAGGATGATGATATCTGCATGCAAGATAGGCAACGTATATAAGTATTATGTGTATTTTTAGTAAAGTTCTATTTTTCCATATATTTGTTATTAATCTAAGTTTAAATATGAGTAAACACATGAAAATGAATTGTCATATATGCTAAATTTAATTGCTGACTGAGTCAGAAAGCTATCTCATACTCCAAAACTTGAAGAAATTTTAGTTCAGATAAAGAACAAAGATAGTCATAACAAAGTCACAGAATTAAAAGGTATTTTATTGGGCTGAGTTTTTGCTATTATTGACTAAAGCATTTTACAGTTTCTATTAAAAGCTGAGGATTTCCATTTAATGAGTTTGATAAGACATACTAGAATAGTAAGGAATTTTAAACCAAGGGCTCTTCTGTCTCTGCTTTTAAGTTTGTTACAAGCAAAGCTTTGATTATACATGTCTCCCACCTCTTATTACACTATATTTCACCACAAAATTGAAACAGAAAATCACCTGGAGTAATTTCTACCTAAGCCATACCCATGAAGCAATATCCATGCATGGCAGATGAAGATCTTCCTGTCCCTACTTCTCCCCTCTCCCTTTCCAATGTCTATATTTCACTAGAGGTTAGTTCTTCATTAATAAGTGTTTTAACATTTTGAGAAGATCAAACAGTTTTACTGCCTTAACGTTTTAAAGCCCCTCCATTGTGGTAAGAAGCTCATCCTCCCACTGGAAGCTTAAACCAAAGAAAATAATTCAAAAGAAAAATATTAAAAATTTGTAGAACGTGACCCACAAAATGCATGCAGTGTCTCAATATGAAGTACTGATTATTCAACATTCCTTGTAGGAGATGTTTTTTGGCTGTTGGTCCAAGAAATCCATGTTGCAGCATAATTTCTCTGAAGGTGCAGTACAATGCCAGGCATAGTTAGAAACGTTTAATAGCCAGAGCTTTTTGCCCTTCAAATATATCTTCTGGCTGCATAAAATGACCATATGTGAAAAAGATTTGCTTCAGCAGTGCATGTGAGTTACTCTGCTTCTTCACAGCTGACTAGCTTTTTGAAATGGTCAGTCTCCAGACAGGAGAAAAGAGTTGAAAGCAAAGGACTACACCAGCAGCCTAAGCTAATTACACAGAAGTGAAAATATTTACCTTCTTAAGCTCAGTCCCTATGATCCAAATGAGGTAAAAGACTTAGGGGAGGCAAAAAAAAAAAGTAATATAATGGAAAATACTAATTATTATGTGTTGTAGCAATGTATCAATTTCAATTCCTTTTTCCTGGATTTTTTTTGCAGTTTAAGGACCAGCAGCGGGTATGATATGTATGTTTCAATGAGAATGGGTATTTTAATAAAAGGACTAGAGTCTTATGATAAAAAAAAATATATTACTCGTAACAAGAAACATATTTTTAATTCAACAGCAAGCTTTAAGTACACCAACATGCTCACAGAGTGGCTGTACTCTTATCTGCTTACATGTCAATGGGTAAAAGCATCTCATGAATTCATTGATGTTACTTCAGTACAAAATTGTTGTTGATGAGATAGATCAGGTTTGTGATTTCACATAAATTGTTTTTATTTGTAATGGAACCATGTGACCCATAGAAAAATGTACACTTGTTGTGGATCATTTAACACAGCCTTCTGTACACTTCCTGAGAATGAAACTTTCTCCATAGTGCAACTTTTGTTCAGGATATCAATTTGGTTATTATGCCTTGGCTTAATTCACTCTCACAATAAGATCACACTTGCACTTGGCAGATGAAATAAGGAATAATGAGGTACTTAGAGAAATTGGATTTCTACATTATAATATAATCAGATTTTAATGAAACAAGTAATATATACCATTCATACCATTTTGGTTTGTGATAAACCCTACTGAATTAGCACAAGATTTGTTTTGGTGGCCATGAAGAACATGAAATGATTTATTCTTTGAAGTAAAATGCTGCTCTATCTGCGTGAAATCTATTACAGCATTATATACAGCCTTTATTATTTCTCTCCTATTGGATAATTGGAGGTCTGTGGTATTCTTTAAAGTGATGAAGTAGCAACCTTAGCTCATTTTACACTTTTCAATTTCATGCTTGTCTTCTGTAAAATCTTTTCCATAAATTAATGTTCAACAGAACATGGATACAGCACAAAGTATAAAACTTAAATACATATTGATTAAAATTGTATGCAGAGTCAATAAAACTAGAATTTATAATTAATGTGTGTTACTGATCAGTGTAAGCTTTTTTTTTAGGGAACATATTCTAACAACAATGAACTTAAGCAAACCAGGTTAGAAATCAGAAAGCCAGCTATAAAACTTCAAGAGAAATAGCTGAATATTTACAACAGTGACTGGGAGTTTAACTGCCATGATTAAGTCTATGTTAGCTACAAGACAACCTTGACCCACATCCTCTTTTGTTGCACAGAAATACAACGAAGAAAAAGAAATATGAAAAGAAGCAAATATGAATGATCAGGCCTTAGAATGAGTTTTTCCTGAAAAGCTTTGGGAACTTACCAGGGTCCAATGTTTAAAGGTGAGCCATTGTAAGTTTCCCTGTCATCAATGCCCTGAACGAAATCTCTGGAAGGAAAATCAGATCTGAAATGTTTCTTTTAGAGTAGCCATCTTTCTTCAATGGTCTCATACAAGGAGGAAGCCTGTAAGTGTGGGAAAAAACCACATTATATTACCACATACCACACAGTTGAAAATGATCCCATGTGTCTATAACTTACACATTTTCCCAAAAGAAATGGATACAAGAAAGTATATATTGAGAAGAGAAATAGCTTATAAAGACTGTACAGAAACAGCCAGTTGTCTTACCGAGACAGAGAGCTCTTATCAGCATAAATGGACAAGCCAATTACTGGGTTTATGAGCAAAAGAATTCTTAGAAGCTGCAAAAAATCATTATATCATGTTCCCTCACAGATTTGCAGTCTTCTGTTCTCTTTTTCTTTTTTTTTTTTTTTCATTTTTTTTTCTAATCACAGCCTGGTGATTTGGAGGATCCATTCGTCCTTACCTAACAGGGTGTTTTTGTTACACTCTTTGCAGGGAGCTGATACTGACTCTTAAGTGGTTCAAATCCCTTTTTTTCAGATTTTAACCAGTTAAATCAGTGCTTCAGATTCTGCCAGACTTCAGTTACACTTTTATTGCTGTCCTTTTACTAACCTTCCCATTGGAACTGTTTATTTGCAACTTAGATGGGATGAAAACATCATTTTAGAGAGATAATATTTTCATTACATATCTCAGTTTCATAAACTTTGGCAGAGGTATGTGAGGAGATTCTCCATCTGGCTTTTTTTGCATAGTAAATATAATTTATTTCTGAGTATTTCAAGTGTTCTTTCACACTTAGGCCTAAGGGACATTTAGAGATTAAAGTTCACCAGAAGAGGCTTTGTTCTTCTAACACCTGCAAGGTGACATTTTGTACAAGTTCTGGGTGAAGGCTGCTGATTCATAAAATCACAGCTTAATGACACATTTATTTAAATAATTTTGGGTAAGCATGCACAGGGATGTACACCTGTCAACACTGCCAAGATATTTGCAGAAGTTGTGAGAAAGTCAAAAACGGGACCAGGGGCCTGGTAAAATGCTCTGTCATGAGATAAGTGATATTCTATGTGGTTTTCCAAAAAAAAGAAAAAAAAAAGAAAAAAAGACCAAAAAAACATGACAGAGACTTGTTTATGATGTATAAGTACTGTAAAAGTTAGACCCTTTCCTTCCACTCCAAACCCCAGTTATTCTGCAGACAATCTCTCAGAGAAAAAAGTAATCAGAGGCTACAGATCAAAGCCACACAAATCTATAACGGCAACAGATTTACAGTAAAAATAATTAACCTGAGGAAATCTGAAAGGAAGAAATTATTTCTACTGGTGATACCAGCAGTGATCAAGTGTGTAAATGTCCATAAATGCCACTTTGCTATGTACTGCCTGTTTCTCTGGGCCCTCTAACTTTAATTTATCTATTTTTAAATCTATCTTTAAATCTATTTAATCAAAGTTAGTGACTACAGGAAGAAAATAGTAAGCAAATATTCTGACAGATCCCTTCAAAATTATTTTATATCAGGTTTGGCTAAACTATGATTGGTTGGTCTTCTTTGGGGTTTTGTTATTGTTTGTTTTGTTGGTTTTTTTTTAATTTGTGCAAATCAATTCTTCAGTTACTAACAGGAAAATATCTACTTTTTTAATTAAGAGTGCAAATTGATGATATTCTTCTTTTGTATAAAAGGAGATCTCTCTCACTCTTCTCACTTTTACCAGAAATAATTTCCACATTAACATTTTTCCGTGAAACATTCCTTTCTGGTTTCTTTATTCTGTCTATTAAGCTATGTCTATTTGCATTGAACTTTGTCTGCCAATTATAAATCTAAATTGACAAACCTCAATTATGAGACTCTTCTTTTGTAGTAATGAGTCCATTTTTTAATATCAAGCTTTAATCTCTTCTTCACTTGAATTTAAATAACCATCTAATCAAACCATTAAACAAGTAATTTCAGATTCAGTCATTATGTGTTTCAATATTTATTGACAGTGTTATGATTGCTCTTCTATTCAAAGGACTTTTTCAAGGTACACTTGTATATCAATAAAGGGGAAAAGAAGAGAAAGAAAACACAATAATAACAAAAATATGTAAGCAATACTATTCAGAAGTGTCCAATTTAACTAATTTCCATATTGAGAAAACAGGAAAAGTAACTGAACACAATGAAACACTTTTTCGCCCTGAGATAACCAAGCCTTGCCACAAGTTACCTAGAAGGGCTATTTAGTCTCCATCCTTGGAGATATTCAAAAGCTGTCCTTACACAAACCTGGACAATAGGCCCATGGTGGTCTTGCCTGAGCAGAAAGTTGGACCAGATGACCTCCCTTTGAACCTCAGCCATTCTGTGATTTATGTGACTTTATGCCATGGTTTTGCATTTCAGCTGAAGCAACAATGCAATTTGTGGTTTGTATAACTGAGTATAATGACCAGTGTACAGAAAAAGGTTTTATTTTGGAAAAGACACCTCTGTACTGTTCCTTTAAGGCCACCGCCAGAGAAGTAAGGGATTAGGAAAATTAATTTGAAGACTGCAGAAACTACATCAGGAGTGAAGTATGTTACAAACAATAGCAACAACTTTCATGCTCTTCTTGCACAAAGTGGCTGCTCTTAAATTGAAAGTAAAGAGTTGTAATTAAAGAACTGCAGGAGCTGGAGCAGGTGAGAAAGGCAGGAAAACAAATGGCTATGTCTGCACAGTCTGGTATTACAGAAACTTTAACTGACAAAACAGGTTGGCAATGATCCCCATAGCCAATGTGCCAAAAGCAACCTGGGAGACAAGCTACCTATGCTTCTCTTTCTAAGGCTTCCAGCAAAAGAGCATCTGAGAAGGTGAATAGCTCATTCATCTCCCATGTATTTAGCTTTAGCCAACAAGGACAACCCCTACAGCTGTGAAACAAGTTCTGATAGTGGAAAAAATGTGAACAGGTTGTGACAGCAACTGTACAAATGCAAGGTATTACTGACATGCATGAATGAGAGAAAATAAGTGTGAAATCAAACAGTCAGAACTGCAAAACAAAGTATGTAATGTAGCAACATTTTTACAAGTGGCACAAAGCTGCACTAAAGTAAAACAACAGTGAAAAGGTGATGATTTGGGCTGAACCAGAGTAGATGAAAGCACACAAGGATGAATATTAACAGAAACTGCATTGCTCTAGACTCAAGATCAGCTTTCTCAGTCCTTAGTCAAGTCACAAATTTGATCCTCTGATAAAAGATCCAGCTAGTATTAAAGAAGAAATTCATGGCTTTTTGTAACAAGTGCTGCAGTAGACATGGATAAGGTTGTCTAAGAAGGACCTGGCTATGGAATTGAACCAATAAACACATCAGCTACTCAGTAAAATGCTTCAGGATTTGGCCTTTGATGTAATTTTAATAATATGTGTTAGAGCAGTAGCACTGCATTTTTTTGCCAAACTAGTGCATTGGGATACCTCCATGAGATATAAGGATGCCCTAATCTACTGAATAAAATGTGCCAGCGGGGAGCATGCTCTTGACTTTATATGATTGTGCTGAAATAGTGTTATATTGTTCTCCACCATCATACTGTTTGTTTAGTTGACAAGCACATGCTGAGCAGAGGTCTTCAAAGTGTTCACGAGAGAATGCACTTTTAGTTTCCAGATCCTAATACCTCTCTGTTATCAGTTTACTGAAAGTGCTATTGAAAATGTTTTCTATTGTGTCTTCTATAGGTAAGGTACATATCACCATTCTGATCTAGTTAATGGTTCAAACATTATCTGCGTTTACCAATTCCTTGTCTATTATCCTTCTGATTTTGATCCCTGATTTAAGTAAATCTCTACCTCCATTCCTTAAATGAATCCAGAGTGCTTATTTAATGTCTAATGCTATTCTTTTTAGTCCAATGCTATTCTTTCTAGTCCAGCTCCAATTTCCCACTATAATGTTTAAGAGGATAAATCGTTTCTTTCTCCTCTGCCTATTGCTTACTCTCTTTGAGAAACTCTTATTACTCTTCCTTTGTCCACTAATTATTTATTTACTTGTTACAGTGCTTGCTTGCTCCAATCTATTGAATTTTCTACTGTTCACATTCTTTAATTATTGCGAATGCTTTGTGTTTACCCTTGCTGCTGCTCTCTTTACATCTTTATTTTAACTGTATTAGTTTCTGCCACTTCTGGATATTAAGATTTAGTAAAGCACTTCTGTGAGTAAACAGAGAGTATTTGTATTTTACAGTGAAGTGAGTTTTCTAGATTTTGGCCTAGGGAATGGATTAATATTGCATTTCTGAAGATATAACATGATGACAGCTACTTACATTACATGGCAGATAAACGATGATGATACCAGTTTTCCACTTTTCTGCCTGTACTATTGATCTTGTTTATCAGCACTACCATAAAATACCTAGCTATTCAGTATCTTATCTCCCTCAATTAGGTGGATCTCATTAATCCCATCTTGTATGTTATCTGTTTCTGAACTTGTAATATTTGAATTCAGTCTTGGAAAATTGTTTACAGTGATTGAACAAGATAGTGGAATAGCAAAAAGCAAGCTTGTATTGTCTGCTTCAAAATCACATGTAGAATCTTTTTTCTTTTTTTCTCCTAGAGGCAGCCTCTGGCTTTGTGGCATTTCTAGAACAGTTATCATTGCCATGGTAAGGAACCAAAGGAAACTCTACCTTTATTTTTAAGATTAAGTATGACTAATTTCCCTTTTTCCCCCACTCAGCAGAACTGCTCTTTCTCTCTCACACATAAATGAACATTTCAGGGAGGGACCTTTATTTATATTTGAAATCTATTTCTCATGAATAATTGAGTATTCTTAAGAATGTGATTTCTGAAATAATTAGAAATAACAAGTATTCAGTAAATCTAAGAGCAGCAAGGCTCCTTCCCATTAAACAATGTTTTACAGGGCTGAACACTTTTCTGCTGTGTCTCAAATCCAAGAACCTTTGCCTTTCCTCTATCATTCCTAATGGTTTTTATGTAAAAAAAAAAGTGATCTACAAACAAACAATTTGAGACTTCTAATTATTTTAAAAGAAACTGATCTCTTCCAGTTTTCTTCACAACACCCCACCCATGCTCCCCCTCTCCCCCACATATAGAAACCAGCATTCATCAGTTCTGGATGATTTGTGTGTGATGTGGACTGTGTGCATGATTTAAAGCTAAATCCTTTCTGGGCCTCAATTTATTCTGCACAAAAAGAGGATTAATGGAGCATAATGAGGAGACTGTACACTGCAATGGGTGCCTGTAACAGATGTTATGGAAATGCAGGATCTTTGTGATTACTACAGAAGAATAAGGACTTGACTCTCCTGTTGTCAACATGTTACTAAAGTTTTGCTTATGTGATTCAACAATGCCTTGAGGGCACACACCAACAAAATGGTGTGTGAAGGCTCTTTTCCCAAACAGCCTTCTCAGGAGGTACACCAAATGGACAAAATGCCCTGTCTCCTTCATCTCGTTTCCCTAGTGACTGGAGAAAATGACTTGCTTTTGTCCATAAGAAGGCCACACTCTTTGGTGATCCCAGCAGAGAATTCCTCACAAGCACAGGGAAGGCTCAGCCACTCTGTCTACTCACGCTTTAGATCAAACTAAGCTTCCTACTTCTTGTGAAACGTGTTACCTTTCCAAGACAGATATAATATCTATTAAAATTATATCCTTTTCCCTTCCCTTGATTTTTAATGCAAAAAAATTAAAAGGGAAATAGTCATGTACCAGTGCATTTTCCACATGGATTGTTTTACATTGAATAGGGAGGAAGCTTAGCAATTTCAATTAATGAGTTTCATTAATGATTTCACTGAATTTAGCACAAATTCTACTTCAAATTAAGTTGGAATAAACTGCATAGTGAAAGGTTTTGAATGATGTGATACTATACTACTGTATTTTTATCAAAACTTTTAATTGTGCATTAAAAATGCATTGCACTTGACAGAGAGAAAATAAACTCTGGAGGATAAACATACTGACTTGTTTTGTGTATCTTAAATGTGTGCAAAACATGACTCCAAAACATTTTTTTCATGTTGATAAGACATGGGGAAAGATACTTTAGTTTCACAGCTCCCTCTGAAGAACAGTTTCATGATTTCAGTGGGTGAGAGGAGGTGTTTTGAGGCTGCCTCCTTGTGTTGTGGAGATCCTGGATAGCTGGGTGTTTTAATCACCCTCTGGCACTTGGAATACTACTCTGTGAGTGTAAGGCTATGTCTGTGCTGTGAACTAAAACCGGCCAAGAGAACATCCTTCTGTCCTGTACTTGACAAGCACTGCCTGGATGGTGTCCAACCTGCACAGCACTTGGCCATAGGCTGCCCCGGGGCCCCACATGATGTACATCCGAACCCAGCTCTTAAATATTAGGTTTTATATTTTTCAGTTCATATAATATAGGAGGCTACAGTAGTACAAAGGCTGTGTTTTGACTCATTTAGAACAATATTTAAATTTTATGAAGTCGAGAACATGTAGAATATCCTCACCTATGACGGGAAGCTACCACGGGAGCTTTGAGGATGTGCCATCTTCCAGAATAGTTTGGAAAAGCTGTCAAAGGAGGGAATTAATCCTGATTCAGTCCTTCACTGACATAGAGAGTGTACTTGACATGTTGCTCCTCACAAGTATTGCTTAGAAAAGAGCTTCTTCTTACCTGAGGGGCTAGTGGCACAAAATATTCATCTCAGGGCTTCTGTATATTTTTACTTTAGGAAAAAGTATATATTTGCAAACTCAAGCAACACAGCACGTTATGTCACTTTCATTTATGTCCATGAGAAAGGATGAAGCACAAAACAAGCCTAAGATTTTTTCTTTCAGTGTGAGAATCTGTGAAAGATATGAAAAAAAATTTCTGACCTCAGAGGAAGCTGCCTCAGACTAGTACGTCTTCTCATTCAGATGTTGGGAGTTTGTTCAGGCTTTACTCTGTGTTAAAATATGTGTTTAATGCCAACATGCTCTTAAAAGTAAGACATAATGCTTATATTTTTTCCCCAACAAAAAATCTGATAATGTTTGAAAGAATTCAGAGCTCTAAACAAGAATTCATCACATCAAAAACAGTCACCCCAGATATAAAATTACTTTTTTTTCTATTGCTTTTCATGAAAAGAACCTTTGCTCTGAGACTCGTGGGTGCTTTGTGAAGCAGCCAGAGCTTCAAGGGAGAATGACAGGTACTTTGAATCAAACAAGAAAAATGAAAGATCTCAATGGCTCTAGACACTGTAGAGTCCTTACCTCATAAATATGTCTGATTCATTTTCATTGCTTTCAGCAGAGCTGAGTTATTTCAATCAAAATGATAGCAGACAAAAAAAATCTGCTTAGTCTCTTGACTGTTGAATGGCATCACTCATTCTTGAAATAACTCTTGTGTGAGTATAAAAATTTTCCAGTCGATCTGTGGAGTTCTGGACATGGTTCTCCAAGTAACTCACTGATGACATCAGAGTTCTGCATATGGACTGCATTGCAGAAGTGAGATTGAATGAGTTTAATGAGTCCTTCATTTTTACTAATGACATCGCAAGCATGTATGTTCCTGGGGAAACATTTTCCAAGTCTCATATAAACCCTGCCTCCCAGACATTGTTCTGAGACCTTCAGAGTTTTTTGCTCTGTACATCTGCTCCAGCACCATAGAATTATCTGCAATATTTATTTTTGAGATTATTCCAATGGTCATTCTTTGGATGTACATTGGATGCTGCTTTTTTTTTCCCTTTTTCCTTTTAACTTGGATCATAAAATCATGGGAATACTGTTTTACAAAAAATATCCAGAACTCAGGGACAGTGAGCTGTTTTTTAATAATGGTATTTAATTGATTTGTGTGAGATCCTTATTAAGTGCTGGTCTTATCAGCTAGATATTAAAAGGTTCCAAAGACCCTCTAGGACTCATGAGCTCTCTTCACTAACAATTCCAACACATGAGAAGTTAATAGTACTATAATGTAATCAGTTATCAAGTTCTCTTTGATGCCACATCTGTGGCATACCCTTTTTTCTTCCTTTGTGTTTGGAGGTATTTTAGAGAGATACATATTGCTTGAGCAGAAATAAATATTTATTCTTCCACTTTAAGGTTGTTTGCCTCAAAAATTATTGATCCTGCAGTAGAATCTATAACAGTTTAAGGCAATTACTTATATATCTACACTTAAAGCCCTGGTTCTGTTTAAAACACGTGTGGCCTAACTGGACTACATTTTATTGTTAATTATATCCATGTTAAATTAGAGTACATCTGTTTAAGCCATATGAGAATAGATTCTGGATTTCTGTCATCTAGATTCAGGAAGTTTCCTTACTAGCTTTTGTCCTTTTCCTCAACGTCAGAGTTCCCTTCCCCCTACCCCAAATACACTTAAGAAATGATCGCTTATCTGTTTCTCAAGATTGTTCGCTGGAACTATTTGTCAAAGTGTCACTTTGCAGCTTGCACTGCTATTCGTCTATTGCCAATTCTGTATATTTTTGTTATTGTTGGGCGTACCACCTCCTAATAAGGAAAGAGAATGTTGCTGCCAGACAGAAACATAGCAACCTTCTTCGACCATAACAAATCTTTTGTCCATTCCATTCAGAAAAGTGATGCAGAGATCATTTTTCTAGGTCACTAGTAAGGTCATCCCTTCATTTTCCTGCCTTCATGGCTTCCTTGTTTATCCTGCAGCAAAATATTGAATAATTTGTTTCTGTTTTAAAGAGAACATGACCTAGCTCCACCTAAATTGCAGCTTCTGTCTCCTTCTCTACTGAAAGTTCATCTACCTCTGCTAATCAGTGAAATTTGCTGAAATTCACAATTTCATTGTTCTCTTTGTCTAAAATACAATAAAACCATCCTATGTGTAGACTGCTGTGCTGTTAGAGGGACAATTGGTAAAACTGTTCCAGATTTGTCTCCCTGATTCCCTGAACTCCCTTTGTACAGTGTTGTTTTCTCTCACCTATGCTTGAATCATAAGCTGTTTCAAACAGGGATGTTGCTGAAGCACAGACTCTGGTTGCTGGCTAGATAAATCAGTAATAACTCCAGCAGAAGAAGTTGAATGATAATGTATATAAAAAACATAATAAAAACTACTCATTTTGTTTAAAAATAAATGCTTTTAATTTCTCTATTAGCAGTTTTAGGGGGAAAATAAGAAGTGTGTGTTTTCATAAGCAACTTTCTCATCCTAGGCCGTTACCACTGTGTCTCCTCCTGACCATTTGTATAACATATCCTCAAGAACAGTTGCTCACATCACTAGATCATTTGTAATTGCTTAGCCTTCCGTGTAGTTGTAGCAAAGCTTCCAAGAGACTACAGAGAAGCAATGTCAAGGAATTTCAGAAGAGCTAGCCTGATATACATCAGGATCTGGTCTGGCTAATCTGAGCACCAAACTGAATGGACAAATAATTTAACGAGGGGTGAAGGACATCTAGCTCAAGATGTCACCACTCCAGTAAGACATGAAGTCCAGCAGATCCAAACAAAAGATGAAAGACCTCCTAAAGGCAAAAAACTTCAAATGGATCAAGCCAGAACAAATATGCCGATCATTGAATAAGACATGATATGGCTACTTCACAAAGTCTGGCAAGAAGGTAGCTGTGACTCTTTTGAAGTGAAAAGTGTCCATGATAAGTAGAGCAGAAGGGAATAGTCAGCAGAAGTCCTGTGTTCATAATGAACTACTGCAGCAGGCAGCTGTACTTGAATCTGTGTGGGGACTCATCAACAATGATATTGGGATGAAAAATGTTAATTACAACCTAACAGCCTCCTGTTTTGGCAGAAATCCCAGGACAAAGTGCTGGCACTTGGGCTGCAGATGTGGTATTTTATAACATCCCTGATGTTAAACACTATCGTTTCCTCTTTTTCATATGTTGGTTACAGATGAAATGAAAACAGATATTTTTTTCTTTTAGATAGAACCTCATGGTTTTATACGGACTACAGTAACAGGCTGATGGTCAGAATTGTAGATTTTTTTTTTATCTGGAGCTTAGAAAATTTAGGTGCTTAAATACCAGGTGTAATGCCAAGGTGAAACTCAGATGCAAATGACTTCACTAATTTTTTGAGGAAAATTCATTACTGCACCGAATTTGTAAGTAGCTTGTAAAGGCAATTATGCACTGAGCAAACAAGTCACACACCAGTAGTCCTGAGACAGAGGGCTCAGCCTATGCCTGAGGAACACCCTCAGAGCTCCCACAGTAACTCGGTGATTTTCAAGGGGAACAGACTGCCACCATGTTTTCAGTGGCAATTGCACTGCACCATGACTTACATTATATTTTGTGCAGAACACACTTTCCTTGTTAAATTTGAACATATTTGGCAGACTACCTGTAGAAACATCAGCTGGGCTGGAAATACCAATTCTCTATGAAATTCACCAAGATTTAGAATACTTTATGTGTTTCATGTTCCTCATCAGCATATAACTAGACTTTGAGAAGCAGGGAAATTTGGAGCATTTTATACAACTGTCCGAATCCTTCAGAACTGCATATACTCAGTGGTGACTTTGGTGACTTTAAATCACAGAAGTTTTCTTGATTATTTGTTCTATGGAGTTTTTGAAACCATTTTTATTTAGACCCATGTTACCTCACTTACCAAGGGGGGATAACCTACCTCATTCTAAACCTCAGCCTCATTTTCTCAGTGTGTTCTCTTTGTAAAGATAAAAATTCCTTATAGAGCTTGGTCATGAAATGAAGGACTTGCTGGAGTACGTTATATAAAGCTCTGCAGTTAAAAATTAATGCTAGTAGTTTGGGTCAGACATAACTTTCTTCCTCCTCCTCATCTTTTATAAAGGCTTTCCTTCAATATCATATTAACCTACCTACTTTATCACTAAACACTCATAGGACCTAAAAGCTTGATTTCAAATTTCTCCTGAAAAATCATCAAGGAATGCAACACTGTTAGAGCTATTCCACACTATATAGATTAAAATTAAACATTTATTAAAGTAGAAGAGAGACTGATGACCTTAACCTAATGTCTGGGCAACAACCTTGCTGGAAGAGACCAGGTTCAAATGACTTCATAACTTATTAATGTAGGCATCATTCACTGTATTGGAACAATATTAATTGAAGCAGTGAGGTAACGAAAATGCCAAAAAAGTAATTTTTTTGTTATTAGAATTTTGTGCCAACAGATCTGAGAGACAAATGCTTCCAGGATTGGCAAAGAACAGCTGAATTAAGCAAGATTTCCTCATAACTTCATCTTTTCCTAAATATGTACTAGAATAAATGTAGCAGGATAGTAAGAACACAGAGGTCTTAAGCTAGAGTGGAAGATATCTAAAGAAAATAATGTATGCATAGTAAAACTTGAAATATGCAACACTTCCAAGACTCGACTTACTAACTTATTTGCTTGTCATGGCCCCTCTTAAGCACGGCTAGCTCAGATGTCACCCACTCAGGTGCCCCAGAGGGTGCACACGACGAGAGTGGGGAAGGGTGCTGGCGTGGTGTGTGTACTGGGCACCCAACCTACCAAGCCTGTGCTTGCCCAGGAGAAAAGCTGCTGACAGAAGAGTGGTAAAGCATAAAGGAGAGTCCTTTGCGCCGAGATGCGGGCTCGAACACTTCATTGCCCAGAGGAATCCAAGGCGAAAAGGCCTTGAACAAAGCGGTCCAGGGGCTTAAGTAGAGGGATTGAACAGGGCAAATCAGTACAATCAAAGAACCAATGGGGAGGCCGAGGGGGAGGACAGAGGGTGGAGGGAAAAGATTACACATCGGCAATCAGCCAATGGTAACAGGGTGAGGAGAGACCAGGGTCACATGGGCCAATGGGGCATCGAGGTTTACGGGATTTCCAAAGGGGTGGACACTTCAGGGACTGGCCCATGTGGGGAATGACAGGGAAGGGTCTGGAAGAAAGGGAGTGGTCAGGCTAACTGACAGCTAGGGGATTGGAGCTAGGGGAGGAGAAATGGATGGGAGGAGCCGACTTGGAGAAAACTATAGGGGAGGGGGGACTGAACCATAACAAATGGGATTGAACAAAAACAAGGGCCGCAACATTTGCTCGTGCAATTAATTTAAATTGAATAATGCCGTCAGTATTACATAAACTATGACAATGATTGACTGCCCACATTTATTCTAAACTTTGTATTTTCCAGAATTCTCCATTGACTTTTAGGAAATACTTGCTTATTCTCCAAGCGCAGTAGCCTAAGTGGATTAGTGCACTTGCTAATGTTTGTCTTTGCTGTCCTAAATATTAACTTTTTTATGCCAATAACCATGATCAGAAAACAATGTCATAGCAAAGGAAAAACATCTCTTTAAGACAAATACTGCAAAATCTCTTTTTGGCCTGTAAAATGGCATTGTAGCCAGTTCTTAGATAATTTCCACAGTGCAGAAGCGCTGACTGGCACAGATCAACTGGGATGGGCTCAGCTGTTGCAGACCTTTCCAGTAAATTTGTTACTGTATTAGTGGAGTTGTTGGCTAGAGTTTAAAAGGTGGAGGAGGACAATAAAAGGGCAAGAATGAGGTGGAGATAACAGTTTATGAAAACTGGTTGATATTATCATTATTATATTGCTGTCACTCCTATAAATTACTTTACAGTGAATACTTCTCAATCATGGGCCTTGATTTACAACATAAGTGCCAAATATTGCAAAGTATGAATAGCTGTCCTTGACAATAAGAACCTAAGCAGTAATGATTGTCATAGTAGGAGCCACAGATAAAAGATTATTCTGAGGATTTGTGTATACATAATTGTGTGCTAAGTAAATTTTATATAGTTTCTGTCCTATTTTTCCTACTGAAACATTATAGAATTACAAAAGTCAGCTTAAAAGAGTCAAGAAAGTTTTACATTAATATATGGACTACGTGTGAATCATGTGAACAGAATCATCATGCTGATGCCATTTGCAGCTGGAGTAATTAAGGAACATTTTTTCAGGGCTTAGGAGGGAGTGTGCTGGAAGACACTAAAACATTTTTGGTGTTGCAGTCATTTGAGTATAAATTTCACATATTGTCTTCATTAAAAAAATAGTACCTCTCAATGCAAATTAATTAACTCCTGTCAGGAGACCCTTAAACACACTGAACTGGACAGTTTGCTTCTTGACCCATTCCATGACATGGGGAGGGCACGCATAGGATAAAATCTAAATTACCTGATTTCACATCATGCCTAGTTTTAGGCATTAGATTAAGCACCTTCAAAAATACCAGTCTATTTTCACTGTTTCTATGCAGGGGCTGCAGGCACTCAATTAAGGACATCTTACTCACTGAGTCACTGTAAAGTTGGATGAAATATAGCTATCAAAGTTAGATGCAGTATGACTTATGCCTCTCCATACTATATTACATATCACATTTATTACAGATATTTTTTCAGTGCTATAAAAGCAAAGTAAAGTAGGCATTTAAAACCTGAGTATTATAGTTTCATTGTTGCCTCCAGTTAAAATGTCAAGCAGACTGGAACTACTTAATTATTAAAAAGAGTGAAATTATGAAATAAGAGTGATGGAAGTTAGAAGAAAATGTGTGCATGCTAGGACAAGCCTGTCTCTCACAGCAGGTTTAAAACGAGGCATAAAAGATATTTTTTCTTTTACCTGAAACAACAGAATTCTCCACCCAAAACATAGTGGAAGACTAGAGGGGAAATGGGTAGAAATTTACTGGGTATCACTTGATAGAAGTGTGTTTCAGAGACATTCAAAAAACTTTCAAAAACAGAGAAAAAGAAGCAGCCAAAAACAGCAAGCAGAATAAGGATCACACACACTAAAAAGTGGTGGTAGGAGTAGCAGTAAAAAGTAGTAGAATTCTTTGTAGAGAGAAACTTGAAATGTTGCACAAAGTAATAGTCTTGGTGTTGAAAAATTTTGAAAGACCCATGTACTGGCTAACTGCAAATGTCAAAATAATTTAAAATATCTTGAGTGTTTCATCCCAGTTCTTAAATAGCTTATTTAAAACCAAAACCAAACAAAACCAGCAAAAAGGATACAACACAAGATACAATATTAAGGTACCTTGACTGAGCTTTGTATTTCTTTCGGAGCTTGAATTCAGTTTCTTGAACTGCTTTGTATTTCCATGGAAATACCTAGAATTTGTTACTATTTGACATGCAATCAAAATTCAATTGAAAATATATATATCTCCTTAACTCTGGCTTTCAACTAAGCCACAATTCTGCTTTAAATCTCTTAGCCTTCACTGTGGGAAGAGGATATGATTTGTGACAAGATGTGCTAAAACATGAACTGTCTGTGTGTAATAGTCATGATACCTTAGAAATAGATGAACCATAAATGGGATCAATGCTACCGAGACCATTCTGAAAACTTCACCGATCACTTCAAAGAAAAGATGGATAAATTTTAATAGTTGTATTCTAGATTTTGAACAAGGTGATTTTATGATTGGCTACATGGCTGTCTGTATGGAGGAACACAAATAGTGACTTTGTAATTAAAAACAAAGCAGCTAGTACTGTCTCTGGGGATGCTCTGGAGCTGTGATAAAACTGATTCATGTGAGTGACAAACCCACACGAATGATAGACAATTTCTTCTGACACCTCTATCAGCACCAGAGCAGCCCCTGAATAAAGAAACGAAGCTGTCAGAGATGGACAGATTGCAGGAACATGTGGTGTTCCAATTTCAGCCACCAAACCACATATGTAATGTTTCAGGGAAAGAAGTGAAGTCACATACATATATTATACAAAGAGTACTGTTAAATCTTCTTTACAAAAATGAGGACTAGTGACACCCAGCCTAAAAGTCAGGGAAAAGAGACCTTACAAATAGGATCTGAGCAAAGTTTTGTACTGCTGGAATAGAAAGCTCAGCTATGAACATGGTCATCTTCTAAAGATCTCTGTTGCTCCATGGAACAGAGAGAGAAGGCATAAAGGTACCAGGCTGCTAAAATGCTGAACATGTATAGTTAAATTATCTAATTGAGGGTGGATGCCAGAAGAAAGGAGATCGGTGTACACATCTGAAATGTGAGACAGTCTATCTGGAAGCCTGAGGGAAAAAAGGAGACTGAGGAGGGAAAATTACAATAGTAATAGTTTTCTATCCTTGTAGAATACAAGGGAAAAGGGTGCATAATTTCATAGTTCAGTGAGAACTGGTGTGTAATTCTCCATAACTAAAACAGAGGACAAATGAAAATGATACTTGCATTATTCTAGAAAAGAGAAGGAAAGTCACAGTGCAGAAGCGTTCATGAATACTGTAAAAAGACTGTCTCAAAATACAGAAAATCACTCTGGAAGTGACTATCACAAAAGCCACATTCTTAGGTGACTATTCTTCGGTGAAAATTGCTTAGCCCAGTTTTCAGAATCAGACAAGCAGACTCGGCTGTAATTATGCTATAGCCATGTTTTTACTCGTTTTAAAAATCACTTTAACACAGAGCTATACAATTTCTGTCAAGTTCTAGGATCTGCTGAGTGGTACTTCAAGCTATCTTTCTTTTCCAAGATACAAATACTTTCCTTACAGAAACAAGATAGCACAAGACTTCTCTATTTCCTTGGACTCAGGCCCATAGGAAACATGCACTTCATACCGATGTCTGAACAGCATAGGAGCCAGACACTCTCAGCAGTTCACCAAGGGTGAAGAGATAGTTAGAAGGGAAGTAACACAACAGGTTAACTTTCAAAACCTGTACTAGTAATCCTGTTCAGATCACTGCAAGTATTTTCAATTATTAATGGTCAGAATGCCTGAGAGAAATTTCTGTCTATTGCTTTTCTCCCCTGTGCTATGGTTGTTCCTTCATCTTTTCAGGAATTGACAATAGAATCTCTGTACTTCAACCAATCTTGAAGAAAGAAGAGTTTGTTACAAAATTGCTGTACATAAAAAAAAAACTGTATTAATTGTATAAGTCTACAGGCTGAAACAAGATACTATTTGCATAAAAATAACTATCAAAGATATTCTGGAGCTTTCCCAGTCTAATGTAATTTTAATCTTTTTTTGGGAAAATATTTTCTTAGATACACAGTTTCTTAATTGAAAGGCACAGTAGTTATCTTCTGCTGAAGCAGTATGTCTAAAGGAGGACTTCCACAGGGAAAGGTCTGTTTGCAATTCAGAGCCAGCGTAGCACAATCTTTGTGAAAACTTGTATTATATTCCCAGGGCTGGTGTCTCATCAGTTGCTTGATATTTGAATGCAAATTTTTTCCAAAGAAAATGATGGCCAGACAGTAGTTACATATTAATATGTATGCACTCAATTTTACTATCAATGTTTATGTTTTGAATCATGTCAATTCAAACTGTATGATTTCAATCAAATACCACGGGCCTTCATTATGTAGTCAAGCAACATTTGAGATTAAACCAGAGGGTTTTTGCAATATTTAGAACATTTTCTTATGAGGGACTGCAATACCCTCATCTGTTAAATGGCAAAGATGCTGGTTCATAAATCTGACGAGTTCTCCAAGTTCTATGTAGAGATCACAGTAAATCCAGCTCTGATAAGCATAGCATTAGGAAAGTGTCATTCTTTATCCACTCTGACTTCATTCTAACTATAGATGTATATACTAAGAATACTAGATAGATAGTTTTTATTTCTTGTCCTCTACATAAGCACAGAATATCTTAGAATACTGTGCTATCATTGCATCTATTGAAAACTCAATATTTAGTATACCACAAGGAATAAAGGAGAAATGGAGTGACTCACCCTGGCTTAAAATTAATCTCTACAATTTGCTATATTAGTGTAAAGACTTTGAAATATACAGCCTAATATTTTATGCTGTGTTAGTGTTTAGCACTATTTACAAGTTACATCCTCTCCTTAAATAAAACCCTGTGTGTTATAGTTGCTAAGGTTGGAATGCTTCCTAAGTTACTTAATTTTAGTTAATTTTTGCATGACACTTAGATATAAAATCCTATAAAATGGAATTTAAAATGAGCCACTATTTTATTAATTTGCTTAACAACCAAAACCTGAATTGAGAAACAGAACCGTTTAAAAAACTCCATTCTTTGCTTCACTCCAATGCCAAATCTCCCCATTTACAGCTCTGTTTGTATTCTACTGTGGTGTGAACCTGATCACTGTGTTCCCCTCGTAAGGTAAATGAAACTCTCTGTCTTAGCTGTTCTCTAGAGACCAGATCTCTCACCTGGGACATGAGGTGATGAGATGCCTGACAAAAGTACAACTTACAGGGTTACTTTTACTTTTACTTTGAGACCTGAGTGCTTAGCTGATTCAGAGGTCTATTGCTCTCACCACTTGAGCCTTGGATAACTAGGCACAGGGGAGACTACTGAAAATTTGGCACAGAAAATGGAAAAATGGCAGTATTTCAATGGCAATCTGAAAATACCCTGGAAGAGCTGACTTTTCTGAGAAGTACCCCTTGAAGTTCTTTTCAAGTGTGATCCAGTTTGATCACTTTATATCACTAGCAAGTTATGTAAATCAAATTAAACACTCACAAATAAAATTTCTCTGAAACATGAATCATTGAGGTTGGAAAATACCTCTAAGATTATCAAATCCAACTATTAACCTAACTCTGATGGGTGCACCATTAGACCATGATCCTATGTATCACTTCTGCGCATTTTTGAACACATCCAGGGATGATGATTTTCCTTTTATATGAAGGAGAATACAAAAGTAGCAGATCCTTGTCCAGAGCCAACACATTTTCAATCACATGGACTTCAGGCCCCTTTAACTTACTCAGAATCAGTGTTTATATGGAGTGAATAATATTTTGAGAAACTGGTAGGTGACTGCACTTAATGAATGCTGTTATTCAGGAAATTCTTTTAGATACTATTAAAAATGGCAACTATTCTGTTTCACCAGGTTGCATATCTATAAATGAACACGCTGCAGATGCACAAAGGCACGTAAATCCCAATTTACAACCTCAAACCCAAACAGTTTAACAGTTATGGAGTCCTGGGTGCTTCCTTGCCTGGTCCAAAGGTTTCTCATGCCAACAGGAAAACTGAACGCTGTCTAGTACCTAACCTTCAAAGAATCCAGTTAAAGAGGTTGTAATGTTGCCAAAGTGACCTGCTCAGATATGAGTTCAAACATTACTACCAATCAGAGAGGCTTCATGCCTTGATAGTGCAGCTGGATGTGGTTTTTTTCCTGTAAATAGAAATTAGAAGGATGCACATCCAGTTGTCTTTTATATCATATTTTATGAAGAGCTTTCACCCTGAATATTTGAGACTTCTCAATTCAAACACGTCCAAGCTTATCTCAAGAAGGCAAAATAACCACAAGGCTGAAAAGCATTTATTAGACAATGATAGAACCACAGAATATCTCAAGATATAAGGGACCTGTAATAATTGAGTCTGACACCCTGCTCCTCACAGGACTGCCCAGCTATAAACTATATGACTAAAAGCCTCACCCAAATGCTCCTTGAACTCTTGGTTCCCTGACCACTTCCCTGGGGAGCTTATTCCGATGACCAACCACCTTGAACGATATCTTTCCTAGTCCTTATTCTGGGTGGCTGTACACTGGACTGGAAGTTTCCTGGGACCAGAGGGGCAGCTGGAAGGGAAGGCAGAGGTGATACAACTTGGTAGGGCATATTTTCACTGGAGCTGACTGTGGCAAAACATTACACCAGAGAATGTATCTGATGTTTGTCAAATATTTTTGAGACTGGGTAGTTAGTTTAAAATTAGTGCAGTCTACTGCCAATATGAAGACCCCATTGTTTCCCTTGTTTCTCAGAAAGCAAGCTAAACCAAACAGCATAATTGTGCATATAATCAATTTCGAGTATTTTTTTAACCTGACTTTGTTGATTCAATTACGCATTTACATTTGATGCTGTATGAGAAGATAGAGTGAGAAACAAAATCTGATCTGTACCAGAATGCGAAATTTGAATAGTTTACCATGTGTTATAATATTCTGTACTTGATTTGCAATTCTTTAACCAACACTCTGTTCTGGTTTGAGATTTATTGACATTTTAGTGGGCAGGAAAATAGCCACCCCTGGAAGTGAGGTGTGCCTGTGGATTTCCCATGAGCCCAGTGCAACACCAATTGTGCGCCAAATTTAAAGACAGACAGGGAAATGAACCAATCAAAAGTGAAATTCGTCTCAGTAGGATATACATTTGCACAGGACTGCCCGGGAATCGCTCTCTTTGGTTTCCGGCCTTGAACAGGTACAGAGCTGTGGGCCGTGCCCTCGGCCCAGCTTTCCCCC
>VXBU01012223.1:276431-329684 GCA_013400315.1 Bombycilla garrulus
TTCTTTTTAGTGTTAGTTAATAAAGTTTCTTCTCTATGCTTCAAGTTGGGTGATTGTGCTCCGTTTTTGGTCCTACCTCACAGCAGAAATTGAGAAAAATATATTTTCATGGGTGCACTGGCCTTTGGCCGGTGTCAAACCATGACACACTCTATCTGCTATTAGATTCTTTTATTAAAAGTTATCTTTTTATATTGACTGGTCAGTTCTAGTCTACCAAAATGATGCAAAATTTCTTCTATTGTTAACATTAATGGATTTTTATCAAATTGCTTGTGCATGTTCCTGGTCATCCTGGTCATCCACTAAAGTGGATTTTTTGCCAAAACCTAAGGTTTACTTGTATCCCCAGTATATGACTGAATAGATATTTAGACATTGAAAACTCATGAAAAAATTGTAGGTGTATTATTATTATTTGTTTGTTATTTCTTGTATTTTTTTGCCAAATCTGCAACAAGCAAAGGTTTCTGCTTACTTTGCAGTTAAGGAAAGGGTCAATAAATTAAAGAAAGCTGGTGGTTCTTTAAAGGGAGATAATTGTCCATGGAGAAAGGATACAGCTGGAAGTCCTGGAACCTAGATGGGAACCCTCTTCACTATGATGGTAATTTGACAATGAAGCATTTTGCCCACAGAAGTTGTGGACACCCATCCCTGGAAAAAAAAACAAACCACCAGACATGCATGGAAGTTGCTATACTGAATCACAACTCTGACAGTAATTATTCAGCAATTATTAGAATGTTTGAAGAACAAAACCCCATTGTACCATAGATTTTTCTTCACCCACTCCAATGGTTTCAGATGTAAAGCAGAGCAAAAGCTGACTCAGTGTTGTCCAGTAGCATTTTTGTTCTTGTTAAAGATTTTTCTTATTATTCTCACAGAATATATTAAAATGGCTAATCTCAGCACACTCACAAAGAGCACAGATTTCACCTAGTGCATGTTACATGCCTTTGTACTTAAAGCACATAAATAGGATTTTTCAGATCTCAGAACTGACTGTCCTCATTTGCTTTCATGCCACTTGCAGGAAAGAGCACTGAGTCTGCTGAGACTAATCAAGTTGTGTTAGCAGGAGCCCCCTCAAACCCACAGCTAAGAGCATAAAAAATAATACCTTAAAGGGGCTGCATTAATCCTGGGTAGCTTGCAGTATCTACTTGTCCATTTTCAATGTTCTTCACTGACACAAAGTTTACTATATTCGGTGGCAAAGGAAGACCTTGTGCTTTTCTTGAGTTTTAAAGTGGACCTTTATCTTTACTGTCACAATCAACACTGTTATAATTTGATCCAGCCCTTTTTACTGCTCTCTGACACAAAGCTCATGTCTATGCAGCTTTTTAACTCACTACCCAGAGATGTAAAATATGTCTCCATGAGTCCATGGTGGTATCATAAATACTTTACTATGGGATATTAATGAAAGGGGCTGCCAAGGTACCCATCATACTAGCATAGCAGAGGGCCTATAAAAAGCTAATAAATCAAATAATCTTAACAGCCCATCTACAATAAGCAAGATATAAAAATGAGGTCTTTGTCAGATATATGGGTATGGGTTCCAGTCCTGGAGACTGCTGACACATAGAACAAAACCAGCCAATATAATGACCTCATCAAGTGTTACCAATCTCTGTTTATAAACCATAAGTCCCTGCATGCGCAGGACAAATTGCAAGCATCATAAAGGCACATCTGTTAGCTGAGTGATGCCACCTACCATATGCTCCATGAAAAGATATATAGAGGGAAAGCTAGCAATGGGGGTTGCTAAAGCAGCAAGGAGTCGCTGCAAGGCCCTGGAAGCCTGAAAAAAACATGCTGCAGAAGTATCAAAATCCAGAAGCTCACAGACTGCTTACATATATTCCTAGACATGAACCATGGTTTTTAAACATGATAGTGTCTTTGAATGTCTTTTGTAAAAAAGAGAATTTTCTGGGGCTATTATTTATTATTGTATATGCAGTTGTGGACAATGGATGATTACCAGGTGGGGTAATGTGTCCCCCATACTGCAAAAATTCTTATTCTGTAAGAAGAAGATTTCTCTAAACCTCAAAAAACCCTTTTGAGAGTATGTAACTTCAAAAAGATTGAATACGGCACAATTCTACAGTGCAGCTGTGACAACTGGATGAAAGGTAAAGCATAACTGCATTGCATAAAATTGAAACCTCATTGATAAAATGATGCAATCTTTTAGGGAACAGGAGAGATGTCCATGACTCATTTAATTTCAAAATATAGAAAACTTTCTTTAAAATAGAAATACTTATCTACCCAGAATCTATGTATGTAAAATTTTCTGCTAATCGTATACAGAGATTCCTTAGCTGAAATATATTCCTTCGGTCTTAGATGGACTAAGGTGTTCTGCTATGCAAGAAAAAGAGCTATTTTCTTAATCCTGAGATAAGCACTATCAACTTTAAAACAGAAGAATGTATTTTGACTTTCATCACAATTTAACTGAACTCAAAATGAAAAAAGAGAGGAACAGTACTGACTGATACATTAAAATTTGAACATTTTCTAATTCATCAAAATGCAAACTAGAATAAGCACACACTTTTAGGAGGTGGGGGTGGGGGGGAAAGACAGTCTTTGGAAAATAAGCCTATTACTTTATAGAAAGAACAGAGGTTAAACCACAGCTTTTATATTTCTTCATATTCATCAAAAAGAAAAAAAACCACAAATAATTTAAGAAGTACAGTGTGTTACTCAAACTTTTAGGCTGGTCCTATTATAATTAAAAATGACTCAACTTTCCTAAAATAAAAGTCATGCTGCTTCTAAAGTTTAAAAAAAGATGTTGTGGAACATTCATATTTATTCTGGTTGCCCTGCTCTCAAGATTTCATATTTTTAATTTCTGTTTCATATTTTTTTCTTGAATTTAAAATGTTTCTAATTTAAAAGAGTGGAAACACATACAAACTTAAATATTTTCCTGTGCTTTTTGCAATCTTTATTCAAAATGTGGAAAAAACATAAATCCTTATAAGCTGCAATGATTCCTGTGTCTAGCTTATTAAGACACCAAGTCTATCACTTAGAAAATTAGTAAGCTGAGGATATAGTCTAACTGATTTTCCCTTTGATAATAGTTATTTAGTTTATTATACATTTTGATAATAATTATGGGACAGATCTTGCTCATATATGTGTGATGTGTCATAGATCTCCAACTTGTGGCAAAGATTGGGGTCTAACATGCAAGAGAATTAAACTTGACAGATATCATTAATCCAAAGCAAAGAGTGGTGTTCACATGGTATTTATTATGTGTTCATTTCTCATGCCTATAACTGTAAGAAGAAAGGAAAATAATGAATGAACAATCAATTTGCTCAACCCCCATATAGACAAAAACTTCAGACCAAGTTACTTTCCAGGTTTGAGAATCAAGGATAATTTTTTCTTATGTTTACTGTGCCTATCTTTATTCTAGACACTAAGATTCTGCTTTTCTCTCATTTAGGCTGACTATAAGTATGTCAATATCTGAAGCTGATCAAAACAATACAAGCAATATCCAGTTTAGGGTTTCAAGATCAGTTATACTCATTACTGGTTGGTGTGATGTCAAAACCTGTTCTTATCAACAAGAGCATACACACTAATCTCATGTGAACATCTCGAGATTTTCACAGATTACTAAATCATGTTAAAAACTGCCTTGTTTTGTTTGCATTGAAGTTGCTACCTACCCTCAGTTAGAACTCCTATGGTTGGTAGAAAACAACACTGAGCAATCAAGACTTAGTCACCTTTTCTATTTACATATGGTAATGAAGACCTGTACTATTTTGTCCTTTAGTTATCTATTTTCTATGATGAAGACTTCTGGCTACATGAACTTATTTGAATCTTTGCTTGCTAGAAGTTCAAACCATTTCTGAAAACATCAAGAACTCTTTGAGCTAGAACTGGTAGGCTAGAACTGCATTTTTGATCACTTCTGAGCACTGAATGGAGGTTTTAATTAAATAATCTATTATAATCCCAGGGTCTCAATCCTAAATACTGAAGAGTCTATTATGATATACATAAAGTTCAGATTAGGGGTTTTTCCCTATGTATATTGTTTTACATTTATCTGCATTGATTTTCGTGGTGTTAACATTCATTTGCTAAGTGAGATGTAATATGATTCCACAGGTTTTCACCACAACTGTTCTTTCTTTGTTTTTTTAAATACGTCAGTACAGTCAGCAAACTTGTCTCTTTGGTATCCAAATGTCCCAAACTGCCCTGGTCCTGCGGAGGGCTCCAAGCAGGACCTGCCATGGCAGTGGGAAGCAGGGAAGGCCATGGGGGCTGAGGCTGGCCAGCCCTGCAGTGACCAGCAGCACATCAGTGATGGGGTGTCCTCTGCAGAGTTCACTGTGGGGAGAGAGGCTTGGATGGGGATCCCAGGGCGTGGAACAGCATCCCCTCATTTGGCCATCAGCCCCACTGCTCAGGGAGACAGCTCCTGCCTGCCCAGCCTGGACGCAGCTGTCTGCACAGCTCTGGACACTTCTTAGCTGTACTCCAAACCTTTTGTTGGCAGTTCAGGAGGAGAGCAGGGTCAGCAGCCCTTCCCATGGAGGATGAGAGAGTGCAGTCACAGATGCTTATCTTTCTGTGGCCTGTGCCTGAGACAGGACGCATTTAGTTCATTAGCAGAGGTGTCTACTCCCTTGGTGGGACTGGGAAGGTGCTGTGCTGCCCTTAAGCTTTTGCTGGTGGCCTTGGTAGTTGCCTTAGTGATGACAAAATGAAATACTTGCTCCTGTCTTTGGTTTGCTCGCTGGGGTTCCTTACCTCCAGCTAGTGCTCCAGGAAGGTGCTGTAGTGTGCTTTCCAGCTCTGTGTCCGTCTCTTGGAACTGTGGAGTATCTCATGGTTCATCTTCACTGAAGCAGCTTCATCTGACTCTTAAAGGTATGCCTAAGAATTGTTTTAAGGTGGTCTGTCCATCCAACAGCCACACGAAAAATGTTAATGACTGGTGTGTGCTTGTTCAGTAACAGCAGAAAAATTGAATTAAGTAGCTCTTTTGTTGAAGTTCAGCTCAACTAAAACAAGCAAATAAGCTTTCTATCACATAAACCCAGCAGCTCACTGTCATGTGCCTAATCCTTTCGGTCCAGAAGAGACAAAACAAACAGCAGATATCAGAGATTGCTTTTCAGAAAATCAATTTAAATTCTTAAGCATGACTTTTATCAGCAAGCATTTTAATTTCTATCTATATTCATAAACTCTATTTATTAATTATATGTTAAACATCCTAGGTATCTGGGTTACATCACTCACAGCTGTGTTCTAGCACCACCAGATATGCAACATTTTCCTAAATTGACTCCACAACTGTGTAAAATATAGTTAGACTTATTAACATCTAAAGCTAGTTGCTGTAAAACTGTCCTTAATTGCTTGGACTGCAAACATTTAAGCAGAACATATAAATTCACTAAAAGGCTAATTGCTCTTATTTCTTCTTTTCTGAAACCATGTAACCTTTTCATATAAAGATAGGCCATTTTATTTTTATTTTACTTTTATGCCCAACATTCAAACACAGTTATGTCCACTAAAGGCACAAGGAAACATCTAACTAACAAACAAAGCTTTAATTGGGCTTTATTTCCATATACATGGCTGCAAAAGCAACACATTTCTCTGCACAGTCAGCGTTTATTTTTATTCCAATAGGCTACAGGTAATCCTGTGTGTTCTGTATTATTTCCTGATGGCAATAATCCCAGACGTCTTGGACGCAGGGGTGCACATAGATGCTGTGTATTCACCTGGCAAGAGGTGAATTTTTGCAGATGGGTATGGACATGAATGTGTAAAAAATGGTCACTCCCTCCTCTTCCTCCACATCTCTCGAAATATCATAAAGTCACTCAGTTATACGACAAACAAGAGTGAACCCAAACAATCAAGGACATTTCTAGAATGCAAAATTAGTGGGCAATTTAATAAAGGCTGGTAATTTCAAAGGGACCTGAAGGAAGAAAGTTTTATGGTCTTGTTCTGACAACCTGGTATTAAGCTGATACACTGCTTCTAGTACACTTGGGCTGGGCCTGTGTCTGGTCTGGTTAATGCTGGTTCAGGAGCTTCTGTGCAGCACAGGGTCACGCTGTGTAGATGTAATAACCTCTACATGGTTACTAGTAGTAGACCCCTTTTGTTTAGATGCGGCAGCAGAGGGGAGGATATCCAAAGCAGACATAAAGTAAGTTGCTCCTCTCTACCTTTTTTTTCAGTCTCCTCTAACTAGAAAATGTAGTAATAACAGTGCAATCCCGATAGTCAGAATTATGTTCACCTAAGAAATTTGAGTTCATGTGGACAAGTTACATCCAGTTTTTAAAAATCTTCTCCCTTTTGAAATTGTACAAGAAGTCCCAACATGGATAACATTTTATTCCCCACAAGCATTCTCATCTTTTAAATCTTTTTTTAATTATTGTAACACCAGGCACTGTGAAACAGATGAAGAACTGGAGTATAACATTCATTCTACTTCTAATGATTCTGTGTCAGCTACCCTCTAATTAAAAGTGAATTACACCGTGTTAAAAGGATAGAAAATAAGGCTGTGTAAGAAAGCATAGTAGAGTGAGAGTTAAATCACTGAAGTCTGTGGGAATTTCCCTACTTTCAGCTTTGCCTTTTTTATGACCATTACTTAGAAATTTTCCCCTCAGCTCTAACCACAAGTACATTTCATCTAATGCCTAGCAGTGGTACCAGTCCTTCAGATAAGACTGCAAGACACCCATCTGTAGGCGCATGTGGGATAATCTGTTCCTCCAGTGGTTAGAGATGGATGCTGGTTCTGCAGCAACAGATGCAGTATCTTTTCCATTATTTTTGTCATAATTAAGTAAGTTTGCTCTGAGTATCACTGACACCAGAGAAACGACAAATCCTATTTTTAATCCTTTTCATTTCAGAAGATTAGGGTGGCCCCAGTTTCTCCATCTGAAATCCAGATTTGGTAGGAAAAAAATATGTTTTTTCAGTTTTGAGTCTCCTTAATTTTGTTGAAAGGTCTTACCTTTCAGTTTTTTGGTAAAGGCTGAACGTGTTATTCTTTTGCACACTTTTATTTTTCTTCTTACTCTATTCTGATTCATATGAGGAATTTAATACATTTCCATTTTATTGATAGAGCAATTTATACATTTGATTACTTGTAAGCTAAAAAAAAGGGAAAAAGACCAAAAAAAAAATTAACTAAGATTTTAATTCTATTGATGATTCTTTTTAGGTTTTAGCTGTTATAGAATACTTATTTTACCTGGAAAAAGGTTTTACATTAGATTAAAATAATATTGGAGCTTGTGGGAAGATGATCTTCACTAAAGATGATTGTGGGGTTAAGGAAGCATATGGTGTGCAATATGTTAGAAACATCTTGATGATGGAAGTACATAAATTGTGAAAGATACACAAAACTGTAAAATGTGGATGTCCTATTTTCAGTAAATATTTGTTTTGTTAAAGATTTGGATTCTGAGGTAACCTTTTAAAAATAATCAGACCTATAGAAATTATTAGACCTGTGGCCAGTACAATACAAAAGCAGTCAGCTCCATGTTTCCCTTCAGACAGGTCCTTGAGCTGCAGGTTAGCTAGTGCATTACAACAGAGAAACCTGTGCTAGATCCATGTGAGCCCAAGAGACCCTGGGGCATAGGAACAACATAGGAATATTATATTTACTGCCTGCAGTACAAAATAAGATGGAAGATGTTTAGCTGCTATTCTTTCATATGTGTGGTACAGACCAAGCACTGCCCTCTGCTGCACTAGCCCTCTCTCTCTTTACAGCATTCCAGAACAGAAACACTGGGCTATACAGAGCCGAAATATGAGAGCTACTCATGGTCCATCCTCTGATGGACAGGAGGAATTTCCACAAATCACGGATCATGTGATTCTGTGTGTGTTACCCAGGTTCTAGGAGACCTGATGGAATCATGGGCACCTGAACACTAGTTTCTTTGACACTTGACACCCAAATGGATTCTCCACTCCACAGATTTAGCTTGAGTCTGGTAGTGATGCCTAGTATTTACCTGCAATAAACTATTGCTTACCAATTTTGCTGGATCAAAAATAATTACGGGTGCAGACTGTAGACTGCAGACTACAACACTGCAGACTATAACACTGCCCAACTCCTATCCAATATGTTCAAGGCATGTTTATTAGTCCATTTGACTGGTTGGGTTTTTTTGTTGTTTTTTTTTTAGTCGTGCAAAACTGATGTTGCCTTCTTCACTAAAGAATGGTACATCATGAAAGTTATACCAGAAGACTACCAAAATAAGGAAGAACTATGGATTACTTTCAGGACTCTAGCTTAAAGATCATTTAAAAACAGAAAGTAAACCTATTATGATAAATAAAAATATCCTGGGGCTTCATCCTGTACCAATATGCATGAAAATTTCTAGTCTTGTCTATGAAAACATGAACTGAAGGCCATAAGAGAAAGTGGGAGCCACTAATGAACATGGCTCTGCTTTCAACACCATTTTTTTTCTCCTTGCTGAGCTGAGCCCTGGATTGAAGATTTTCATTGTAAAACACTAGCTGAAAGCCTGGAAGTTCTCACCCTGTCCTTTCTATACAGGCTTCCACTCATGCTTGAACTTGTTTCTGTGTTTGAGTGGCAAACGCAAACTTAGTTACAGCTTAAGATCAAAATGTTTGACCACCATTCCAATGGTTTGGCCAACACTCAATATGCAAGTCAAAAGGGAATACACCCACCCAGTCATGCCCTTGGGGACCCTGAAGTGACTATTTTTTAGGTTCTTCAAGATGTGGCAAGCGCTGGGTTAGACTGGAAAGAGACTTCGCAGACGGCGCAAGAAACCACTCATTTTCTCTGGAGTTTAGTACAGAAAGAGAGCTTCATTGCTGGGTTAACCCTTAAACAGACATAGCAGGACAGCTGGGATGTGAATGAAGAAGTAACAGAAAAATCGTCTAGGTCAAAAAATGTGCCAGGAATTGGTCCAGAAAGATCCAGGTGAGAAATTAGAGGACAACCAATTTGCAAAGAACATGGTAGGACAAACCTGTGCTCTGCCACTTCCATGTTTCTGGTGTTTGTCCCTCACTCTGTTTGTGACAGGATGACAAGGAAGGAGCAAGCTCTGCCTGCAGCACTGTGTGCAGTTTGGCTTTTGTTCAGCTCAACACTCCTACCAAAAAGCAATGGTGGCCTAAGACTGTGTTCTCAGTGAAAACTCAACAGACTTTCTAAGAATCAAATGCAAGGATTCTGTGTCTCCATTGATTGCAAATGCTTGACATGCCATTTTAAGTTGAAAAAAAGTCTGGATGATGGTGGACATAGGACAATGGCAAACAGAAATGCATTACATAGAAGGAGTTGTTCAGCAGGATCTCTGGGGATTAGACCTACCTACTATCTTCTTCATTAGTAGCGCAAAAGAGAGAACAATGAAAATTTAATAAAGCTTGCGTGTGGGATTTAAAATATATAGATTAAGATATTTCAAATGTATAGTGAAGGCAAAGATTAATGAAAGATATACAGAGGTGATAGGTAGGATCCATTATCAGGATCAGGAAAAATAGTGACATTCTTTCACATATTACCTGAGAAATCAGTCAGCATAAGAGAAAATGTAATTCCTTTGTAACCAAAACTCAGCTTCCAATGGAAGATTTAGAGTTCAAATAAAATAATCTGCAAAGGCAATTTGTCTTTGTAGGGATTATTAGGTAGCAAAGATAAGAAAAGAGGAAATATCACACTAATTTTACATCTGCTCTTAATAACTTTTTTTCATTCTCCAAAGAAATTGGTTTGTTCAGGGCTTAAGAGTTTTATAAACATTGACTGTTGGGTATTAAGACATTTGGCCTGATAAGGTGCATTTTGTACTGAGAAAAAAATCAGTTAAAGATTCTATATAGTAATATTGTTCTACTTCAAAAAAAAGCCCCTAGGAATATAGTTATGACAACATAACTGGAAGACAACCAAGGTGAGAGTTTAAAGATGCTCATTATGATATAAACCTTGAATGCATTGGTACCACTGCTATCACTATATGCAACAGCAAAATTTCCGAGGTCAGTAAAAACTCATTGCTCATGGTATTCTTGGATCAGCCACCTGAACTTTCTGTCCTTTACTGAGCCAACCAAGTTGCAGTGCAGGCACAAGAAATACAGTGCAAAAATGTAGCCTGCATACATCAGTGGGTACACAAAACCACAGCAAATAGATTCTTGTTATTTCTATATACACTAATGTAGCACATCCCTGGAAATAAACCATCACAGCCATTCTTGATGAGGATGTCAAGCATGAAATGCAAATTATGAATTAGTTCCAAACATCAAAAATGTAAACTCATGCATTGGAACACAAGGAAACAATATTGATAAAATTGCTCTTATTTAGTTTATTCTAACATTTTCCGTCTGATGGTTCAAATTAGTCAAGGAAATTATGTTTAATTTAATTTTATGGTTGTTTTCTTTCTGAAATCAGTAGTGAATAAGATAACTCTTGACTAAGTTCTTCATTCATGGATGAGAAGCTGAATACTCCCATTCAGCAAACAGCCTATGAATAATGTGAAAGAAAATATTTGTGTACTGTATGTCAATATTTTAGGAATAGCAGATTTTTTTGCAAGTGGTGGTGGTGAATGATACACAAAATACTCTGGAAGTCTGTTCAGTCCAGCAAAAGTTTCCAGGCCTTTTGTGTCTTCTTTAATAACATTTAAATGGTATGATTAAAAAAAACTTTTGTTGACTTTTCATTGTTTACACCATCTTAGAGCTATGATACAAAATTCTCCACAGTAATGTGAGCAGTATCACTTCACTGTTACTTATGCTAAATCAGCAATATGTTCTAGAAAGAAAAATAAAAATGAAGGAGATAAAGTCGGCAACACTGCAGCAGATATAAATTCTGTAACACTGCAGGAGTCCAGAGAGATGTAATTGACAGAGTAAAACAAGCAGGTTCGGTATTGTCTTGCCTTGGTTTAAAATCAGTAGATTTAATCTGAAATGTTATAATTTTCCTTCTGTTTACAAGTAATGATTCCCTCATAAAATTTCAAAAGGAGGAGATAATAAATTCCCTGCAGGAGAGACTGCAATTCCCGAAGGTGGCTGGCAGGTGAGCACAGCAAAAGGGGCTGGGAATCCCAGGCTTGTGTTTCTCTATGAATCATTTCATACAATCTCTCCTTTCCTCACTCCAGTATTTGATGTAAGGTAAACAAAGACAGGATACTGTGGAGAAATATTAAATCATTTTGTGTTGAAAGTGGTAATGTGCCACAGGGCTGGTGTATTTCCACTGACAGTCTCAGGTTTGTTTTGTGCGGTCATTTTTCACTTTATTTATTGATCTCATGGCTGGACTAAGACAAATCAAGACACTTAAACATGCCTATTATGTCAATTCTGCATTGCCATGACCTCTGCTTTTGATTAATGTAGCAGTGGAGGGGTTTCCCTTCCCTGTATTTTCTGGGGAGAGAAAGAGATGCAGAAATATTCATGACCATCTGTACCAGAAAGCTTTTTCTGGTTCCCTTTATTTCTCCTCCTGTTTTTTAGCAGCTCCTTTGTGAATACTATGAAGATATATTGAACTGCTTTAAACCCTTTCCCTACAAGGTACAGTGAGACAAGCAGTCGGTAGTCGGTAATTTCGCCAAGCCATGTTAGCACCAAACACCAGGACAAAATTACAACTTTATTTTGCCAGACCTTTGGGGTTAGAGGAGCTGTTACTCACTACACAACAGCACTGAAATCATCAAACATAAGCAATATAATGGAATGTTTTATGTAGAAGAATCTGCATCCACAGTAGCAAGATTTGGGGAACTTCTTGCTCTTTATATTTAAAGCAGTCTCAGTAATTAACTACACCTTCCTGTTACTGGATCTCCTTAGAGAGCAGCAGAATGCAAAACATCTCTCCCTGTTGGTCTCATATGTGTCTCCAAGCTTCAAGGGAATACTTAAACCAGCAGGATGTTTTCTGTGCACTCTTCATTCAAGTGCATAGTAGACAAAGCAGGGACAGCTGTTAATGGGCTGCTGCTTCCAGACAAGAGGGAGATTGGTTCCTTCCCATCATCTTTTATTTGTGCTTAGTATCCCCTGTCACACAAAGGTTTTGTCTACAGGATTTAGAGGAGTCACTTGGTCTCACTGGTTCTGACATTTCTCCTTACTGATGGCTGGAGAAGCTGGCTAAAGACAGGATCAGGAGGGGAGATGCAAAACAGCAAAAGCAAACTTTTGTGAGGAGGAAGTGACTTCTCTATGTTTTGCCTGGGGAAAAAAATTCCCTCTCTTCACACCAGTTTCCTAACTGAGCATTAGGAGCTCACTGCATTTTCAGAGGGCAACAGATACCATCCTAGGGACTGGCTTGAAAGTGCTGACCATCATGTGCTGCTTCTGGGACACGTGGTTCTTCCCAGCATGGCATGTTGATGTTAGAACAGGGAAGTTCTACACCCCTTTGGTTGATTTAGCTGTGAAAGACAGGAAGACCCTGCCTGTTGGTGTCAGTGTCTCTCCTCCAGAAAGTTTTCTTTAAAAGAAAAAAGTGCTAGGGTGTTATACAAAAATACGGTATTTTACAAAAGCAAAACTGAGAACTGGTATTCATCCAACTCTTCCAATGATATTATCTTCAGCAAAATACGTAGTATCTTACTTGCTTTTACACTTAGTTGTTACTTGAATAGAAATAATTAATTGGTTCCTCTAATCATCAGTGAAAATAATGTATCTTTTGTTGTCAAGTGTGGGAGGGGAGAAGGGAGGAATAATACATTCCAAAATTTTTAGGAAAACTTCTTATGTCGGTTTTACAAAAAATTCCAGCTGTGAGAGGCTGACATTATATAGCCCAAAGCCAGTGCCTGTCATTGCATGATATGTGAGCACAACAAAGGCTCCAGCTGGCTGATATCAGGGCTAATAGAGGCATTTTGGCTCATCTACCTGGTGGATCATTTGTCAGGATGTCACTTGTCTGTCCTTCCCTTGAAGCCTGTTTGGTTCTTTTATTTCTTAACATCTTCATTTTATTATACTCAATTAGACCAAATGTCTATCCAAATCGAATGCCCTAAAATCAACAGATGCTTGTTAAGATCTCTGAAGAATTAGACTGGGGGTAGTGGGAAGAGCAGGATTTTGCTCCCTTCCTACATGATTTCTCCCAACACCTGGGGCTATTACAGTTCAGAAGTACAAGACATTGCAAGATTTTTATTAGCTGGTGACAGTGAGATGGAGACTTGAAGTTAGTGGGTGTACAGCATGTCTGCTGATTCACTACTGTTCTGAACTATTATGTCAGCTTTCAGATTTAGTTTGTAAACATTTCTCCTAAGAAGACCAGTCCATCTTAAAATTACTTTAAAAATATATTTTAAATTATATGCATAGTTACAAAAGTCATTGTTGTATGATCTTGTTGGGAAAATAAATACTTGGGGTTTTTTTCCTGAAACAATCTCAAATGTAGTCAGATTTACAGAAATAACACCAACAGATTAACACTGGTTATCAGAATCTTTGTAATATCATGAAGATCACTGAAAAGTACTTATTCCTCTGCTCTTTGTTGATGTGTGATTGAGCTGTACCAGTCAAAACCAATGATATTAATCTGGTCTGTGTTGAAGACTGTGATACTCTGTCACCTTGATTTTGCTGATGAGATGGTCTCACAAGTGACTTAAAGCATGCCAAGAGTTGTTCTAATTATAGGTGATTAAAGCATTGCACACATAATTATACTCTCTTACTCTGCTTGTGAATACCAGAAGAGTATATCATCATTTTAGGCATCTACAGTGTAAAAGTCTTCACCTGAGCTGACGTGTAAACTGATGTGTAAAAACTTCACCTGGCTATGTTGACTTTCAGAATCAACAGAGAAAAGCAAGTGCTTCCAGAGGGCAGTCTTCCTCCTCTATGTCAGAGCTCCACATTAGGATAAAATGGACTGTGCTGAGCCTCCACTAAATGCAGTCACCACAGACTAAGGAAACCGAGAGAATTATCTCAGATGCAGATCCTATAGGTTGTAGTCCTCCAAAGTCAGGTGAGATGAAAAATACAAAAAGGGAGATAAGGGAAAACAGCAATGAGGTAAGTATGATTCCCAGGTGATGTATGTAAGACAACAGTTCATAGATTTTTCACTTTTCATTTCTAGGAAGATCAAAGAAGAGTAGTTTAACAGCTGCTTTGATCAAAAGGTATGCTTTAAAATGGAAGGAGGGTAAGAAAAGGCAAAAGGGTTGTGGTAGGAGGAAATAACTTATTAATTTCTTGAATGAAAAGATAGTGTTACCCATAACAAAGCTGTAAAACTGAACAGCTGAAATAGTCCTTAGAAGAATTGTGTTGGAGAATTTTGGTATCATCTATGTTTATAGACCTCCCTTGATAAATTCTGTTAAAAATTAATGATTTTGCCTTAGATCACATCTGAACAATGAACAAGTGTTTGCTACTCTGAATGCCTCTAAATTTAATTAAGTGTTGTTTGTATAAATCTTCACATATTTGTACTAGACAATTTTAAGAATATGGAGCGCCTTAATTTAGACATAATGATACAGATAAGATTACTTAAGAGGAAGATATCATTATAAGAAAGCCAAGGATATGTCACTGTGATGCATGAAAACTGATAGCAGGCTAATTACACCGGGAGAGGATTTTTGTCACACTTCACTGGATGGGCAGATACATTGTGGTCGTCTTTTGCAGACAACAAAAGAAGTGTTTCAAATTATTTGTCCTTTTAGGTCAAATAACAAGCAAAAGCAAAGCAAACAGTCTAATCTTTGGCTTTTGTCTCCAAAGACCCTCAAGAGGGCAAGGGGAAGATAGAAAATAATTTTAACAGCTCTTCTCCTGTTTTGAAAGGCTTGACATATAGAGCCCAGCTTTCTGAACTATGACCTTCAGGAATGTGAATGTCTTCTCGGGCACTGTTATGATATCCACATGACCTCTTTGTAAACTTAATTCCTGTCCTTCTCTATAACACTTTGATAACAGAAATTTATAAAGTCACAATCCACATATTTCTGATGAAAATCAGAACTGAAAGACTGTCGTGGTTTTAGCCCAGCTGGCAAATAAGCACCAAGCAGACCCTTGCTCACCTCTATCCCAGCCAAAATTAGTACAGGGATCTACAGAGACATGAACTCCAGCATCAGAGTGTTCCCACACGTGGCTCCCCATACTACTCCCTGAGAGTGTGAAGTTTAGATTTGTGTTAGCATTCAGCAGTAATGTCACCATTCTGTTGAATATTAAAACAAAAACTCTGTATAGAAAACAGGTGAGATGTGAGGGACTGAATAAAGCAATAATGCAAATTGAGTCAAAATTTAGATCACTCTGAATTACATATTCCATTAATTTTCAAGATGATGTGCTTTCAAAATGGGAACATTATTTTTGGCTAAAAATGTTCAGCTAATTGCATGAGAATTAGTAAAAGCTGAGGGAAATTTCACATTGCCATTTATTTATTTCTAGACCCATGAAACATAACAATGAGTTATCTTGTTTATTTACAAAGGGTTACTGTCCACATTGACTGTCTCTGACATAAACCTGGGGAATGCTTTTCTCTCTCCCCTAACACTACACCCTTCTAAATCTCCTTGGTTTTATACTCAAATCCTAAATTCCTTCTTCCATCAGACTCAGAACCATGACAATTCTGCAGAATACTGCAAGGCTCATGTAAGTAACATGTAACTATTTTTAACAGCAAAGAAATTTGAAGTGTTTAACCTGCATGGACAACGTTTTGAGAGTTGGCTCAGGCTTTGTGTTCCATTGTTACTCTGCACAAGAGTCAGCTGTGATCTGATTTCTACTGATTTGCTAGGACTCTAAATTAATCCTGCTAGAAAACTTCAATCAAATTAATACCAAAAATTTCTTGATTTATGGGCCAGTTAACAGTAAAGTAATTTGTAATAAAGAAAAGAGAAAAGAGTACATTCTTTGTGCTGTTTTTAAAGAACTTATTAAGAATCATGTCTAAGATTCTGTGCCACCCCCTCACCTGAAAAGAGCTGATTTGTGAAACACTGAGAGAGGTGTAAAAATAAGTGATTGACTTGAGAGGTGATCCCATGAAAACCTCATGGATCCTAACAAGGCCAAGTGCCAGATTGTGCGTGAGTCAGGGCAATCCCAACCGCAAATAGAGGCTGAGTGGAAAATGGTTTGAGAGCAGCTTTGAGAGAAGGACTTGGAGGTGTTGGTTGACAAGAAAGTCAACATAAGCTGGCAACATGTGCTTGCAGCCAAGAAAGCCAACTGTATCCTGCAATCTTCCAGTACCTTAAGCAGCCTACAAAAGGGCTGGAGGGAGACTTTTTATAGGGGCATGTAGCGTTAAGACAACAAGTAGCTGCTACAAACTGACAGATAGTAGGTTTAGAGTAGATATTAGGAAGGAATTCTTCACTATGAGAGTGATGAGATTCTGGCACAGGTTGCCCAAAGAAGCTGTGGGGATTGAATGGGGATTGAGATGGTTTGATCTGGTGAAAGCTGTCCCTTCCCATGGCAGGTGGGTTGGAATTAGATGGTCTTCAAGGTCACTTCCAGCCCAAACTGTTCGATGATTCTGTGATTTGGTGAGTTCAAAAAATAAAAAATGTGTACTGCCTACATATAAAATGTAACTGGAATTACACATGGTTCTAGTATAAATTGAAAGATTTCTTTTCACAGCCTGTCAGTTTGGCAAGCACTGAACCTGGAGGGTAGGTTGTGTTGACTCACTTTAGCTAGTGTTAGCTTTATTTGGTTGGAGGGCAGATTTTTCAGAAGGAGACGACCAAGATCTGAAATAGTTATGAGCTTGGCAAACATTATGGAACAAGCAACAGCAGAAACTTAAGTTGCTGGTTGCTGGTGGTGGTGTTTCAAATATATCAGTTACAGAGATACACATCTGTGATGGAGCTCCATCTGTTTGCACATTTTTTTCCCCTTATTTAAAATTATTAAAATAATATTATGTTTGCCATCTCAGATAGTGTTATCTACAAAGAAGATACCTTAGCAGACCAAGCATCTCTAATGCATGCTGGAATACCCTGTTTCTCTCTATTTCAACAGTGGAAATCCTGTCTTGGCATAGCAACTACATGTTACCACTGCACCTCTTAAATCACACAAATACCTCCAAGGCAGAAATGACTTCATCATGACTATAGGAAGAGCACTCTGCAGCTGTGTGGCTGCACCTGCTTTTTGTGATGTGACCTGCAGAGGATGCACTAAATTTGCTAGTGCTAAGAATCACTGCTCCAGGTTCCTTCCATGCTGGCATGCCTCTGTTCTGTAGCCCTTTCATCTGGCTAATTCACGCCAGGCAAAATAAAACACAAACTCACTAAAATGCATGTAAGCCTGTGTGCTTTGCTTATGTTTTCAAATATAATCTGTGTTAGAGAGTCATCACAACTCAAATGGCTCTTTATTAAGAGCAGCGTAAGATTTATTGGTAGAATTTACAAAGTTTTCCATTGCCAACCACATTAATGTCTAAAGACAGAGCATTAGTTTCCCAGCTGCTGCAAATGGGAGTAATTTCTCAGTGGTTTAGTAGAGATGTATTGATTTACACTGATTGTGGATCTGGCTCAACACATCTACCTGTTACTGTGCTAACAATATTTCATGAATAAAAATGTTGGCTGGCAGGAGATGATGAAATCCACAGGATTTATATTGGACTCTTCTCCTTTGAAATGGATTGCAGAACCTAAATATCTTGTGATTCACATCCTAATCCTCAGCGTTCTCTGTATCATTACAAGGCTCCCAATGTATAACATTTTGTGAGGCAAATGCTTTATATAGGAGGAGTCTACTTTTTCTTTATAATTTTGTCTTAAAATATTAAACTTTTCCACCTCTGCAGCACAATGACAAAACATCAAGGACGTTAAGCAGCCTTTGTTGCACCAGTGTTTAAGCTCTGTCTAAATTTGCCTGGATTTGAAATAATGTCTGGGAACAAAACCCTTCATATTGGCTTTAGTAGCACTCTTGTACAAGCAGCATGCTTTGGACACATGTCAGAAAGAGAAACCCTATAGCAGCAACTTTAACACTGAATGTGGCTGCTCTTTTAGGAGCTCTTGGGAAGAATTATGGGCTCTAAGGGTTTAATCCCGCAATGTCCTGAGTATCTCTCCATGTGGCTGAGTGCCATCCCTTCACATAGCATCCAGTAAGAACAGAGGGTGCTGGTACTTCCAAGAGATGTAAATACCTTGGAGGATTTGACCCTAATCCTCAGTCAAGACAAATCACCAACGGAATTTAATGTGAGTTTGGCCTAAGCAAAGTCATGGGGTGGGGTAGAGATGTATTAATCTAGCTGTGACTTAATAAATAGAAGGCATCAAGCCAGGCATTTTCCTTGTTTGTTCTTCTTTGTGCTTCTCAGGCATAGAAGAGCAGATTTTTAAATCAAGGACAAATTTACAGCTTTCCTAAGTTTGCCACTGCACAGTATTGTGCAAAGAGTCGTACTTAAAAAAAGACAAGACCCTGTGCCATTTACTTTGCTGAGAGCACTGGACAACTCATACTGGGATTGTCAGTGAGAACATTTCAGTGCAGAATGATGTCTAAGTGACAACAGTATATCACAAATATTTTCTGAGAATGAAAGTAGGAGATGGGAGCATTTTTGAAAATTTGGAAGTGGATTAAAATGTTCATCTACCCAACTTGGAGAAAAGACTAAAATATGGTCAAGTCACAAGCAGCATACTCTGGTAGTTACACTGCATTTCAAGCTTGAAGAGTAAAATACATGAATTTATTTACTTTGAAATACGTGTAGAATAAACACTGAGAATGTTATTTTCTACTTTTTTTCACTCTGCTTTATGGGCTGGCTCTGCATTGCAGACTGAAACATCCAGTGTTTGCTTCATGGCATGTATGGGAGAAAAAGAGAAAGCAGGGACAGAGTGTTAGTATAATCCAGAGGTGTCATTCAGAGAACTAGAAGATTATTCCCAGCCATTTCTCTCCAGTAACTGTAGAAGTTATCTATTATCAGCAGCCTGGGGTAGATCCTAACAGCCATAGGAAGCAGCATCCAGCCCCAAAAGAAGTCCTTCCTGGAGGTATGTGAATCATGGACTGTAGTTTCATATAATTCTCAGTTGTAGATGAGATTCACCTCCTTAGCACCTCCTTATCTTCCTAAATAAAGGTGATGATGCATGAAATAGGTGTCTAAGTCGTATTTAGTTGCCCAAGTGTAGGCATTTGGTTTCTTTTGGGATTTCATAGGGTACCCTGCAGGTATCCTAGGGTTATCAAGGTATCTGCATGAGCCTAGTAGCTTTGACATGTCTCTAACAACTGGCCAGCGTCTTACCAAAGTGGCATCTGAAAACCTGGCAATGTGACTTTTGATGCTCTATTTATTCACCTGTATCCTAGCTATCAAACCCAGCTTCCAGCTGCGGCTTCAGAAAGCCAGAAAGCCTTCAGAAAAGTAACCCTGTCATAACTGCCAGCCTTGTGAGTGTGTCTTGAACACCAATGCTGCATCAGATAGCTACGTTGATCCAGCTGAGACAAACCACAGATATTGGCTTACTCTAATGGGAACTTTAACTCATGAGTAAACTCCTACACCAAAACACCTTAAATGCATGTCTGCAATGTGCAGCTGACTCCTGCTCTGTCAGTTCGGTGAGTTGTCAATGGATGTATTTAGGAAGTGTTAAGTCATGTAAGACTCTGCACAAAATTAGTAGGTAGGACACAGGACCTATGGAAGAGCCACCTCATTTTGCAGTGGCAGTTTGAGACCAGAAGGACAATAACACATTAGCCGCTATATTTCGTTGGATTCAACTCTGAATGCGCTCTCCACAAGTATATAAGAGGTAAGTTACTGGTATAGTGAACAACTTTAACTTGCATTTTGCTCTTTTTAGCTCATCTGGGAAAGGCACTGCAGCTGTTAATGTGCCTGAATTATTTCAAAAAGCTAAAAGAGCAGAGTAAACAGAAGTCCTGGTTTTCCCCAAAGAAGTCTGCTGGAGTGCTAGAAAAGAGAGACCCCGCAGGCACAGACTTGTGTATGTCTGAAGCGTATTAGATGTTGTGGATATGTCTTTTCATTATAGCTGTCCATTTGTCCCATTTAGTCATATCAAGTCTTTTCTTATATTGCGCAAAAAGTATGTTTATTAGGAGAGGAATCAAAACACTGCTAAGCAGATTTTTCTTATACATAGAGAATCAGAGCCAATAGCAGGTCATTCAGAATTGCACCAGTAACTGATTTAAGCCATTTTGTTTTGTGGAGAAACCAGTGAAAGTGTCAGGGAATCAGGATATTGCATAAAGGAAGGTGAGTGACCCTATGTTAGGTTACTGTGGTTCATGAGAGTAGTGACAAGTCTACACATTTGTATTAAGTGAGAAATATGGAGTTACTTTCTGTTTTCTGTCCTGGATTTGACATTCACTGAAAGTCAGGAAACATAAAATCACCAGGTTTTGAGCAATCAACATGTTGACTTAGCAGAAATGTTCATCATACAGAAACTGGCTGTCTTAAAGAAGCTGTAGGCACGGTGCTGATTGGGAGGCATGATAGTCCTGGACAGATAAATCTCACCTGCACAGTTCTGTGCATGTTTATTGAGTCTTGCTTCGTATGTGGGGCACTAAATCAGTCTATGTAGGCACAGGAGCCTGGGCATGTCAGGATTAGTGGCCACCACAGATCAATGGCATTGCACATGCACCGTAAACATGACATCCTGCAGTGCTCCTATTGCATATGTGCAATTTATCAGCACTTGTTTAGTTGCTACTTCTTTCCCATTAGTACAGGGATCCTGGGGAAGCAGCTGGCAGCTGAAAAATTATGGTAAAGCGAGAGTTCCACATGTTTTTCTTTCCCCTTTTCATAAAGAAGTCAGTCATGAATGAGAAATGAATGACTCATAGGACATAACCGCAACAATCTTACCTACTCATAAACAAAGAGTGTTTTACCTGTTTACCCACTACAGGCATCTTAGAATAACTGTAGCAAGTAACACACCAAGTGAAAGAAAGCTACACTCCCTGGGAGATGAGATCTTCCTCAAAATTAGGCTTGCTGGACATAGATTCATTCATAGCAAGTCATAAACACATAGATATGACTCACTTTAAAAGATACAAAGCCTTTTGTATCCAAATAGCAACATTTTTCAATATAAGAGAACAGCAAATCTACTTTGATTTACTAAAACTAATTGCCAGTTCAGCTTCCTTGTGGGAGAATTCAACATGATCTCTAGCATAGTCCACTGTAATATCCCTGCCATTTTTTATTTAGGATTGACAAAAAATTTTGGTCTTGCATTAATTTGTGATGGTTTCTACTCTTCCATGTGCATGTAACACCTTGTATTTTCTTATTCTTTTTAAACCCTACACAAAAATATTTGAGTGCTGTGCATGTTTTTTTGCCTTAGTTTTGCCTTGCCCTCTCAGCTGTGTTTTGCATCTATTACAGTTACACCTGACTACAGTGTTCCAGATCCATCAGACTGATAGGAGCCTGAGGGAGGCCCTGGATGCACTGAGTAGGCAGCAACAGGAAATGACAAACAGGATGGCTTTCTCTTTCTGTGTGTTTCTAGTTCTCTTTGGAACAGCTGTGTACAGCATGGTAAATTTGAATAGGACATGATGTTTATAGGAGAAAACAGGTCTAATAAAAGTGCTGCTCTTGCAGCTTGAAATCAAATCTAAGGTTACAGCCTATGTAACCTGAGAAATAAACTTGAGAAATAAACTAAACATTAAGCCTCAAATGAAAGAACCCTGCTAAAGAAGGGTGGTGTTACAACTAAACATCACCTATTTCGAAAATGTGAAGGGATGTGGCAAGAAAAGCCAAAACCTGTCTGACTTGAGCCTCTGAGGCACCTCAATGTCAGAAAAAGTCAGAAGGAGGAAGTGTAGGAAAAATATGGGACTTCTGCTGAATGGGACAGGGAATCTGGTGTCAAAGGACGTCAAAAAGGCCAAAACCTTCTTTGCCTCAGTTTTTACTCTCAACACTGACCTTCAGGAATCCCAAGCCCATGAGACAAGAGACAAAGTCTAGAGCAAGGAAGCCTTGCTCCCTCATTGTCTCCATCAATCAGGGAAGGGAACACAGAAATTAATTAGGCATGCACGAGTGATTTCACAGGGCACTGACCAATGTCCCTGTGAGGCCAGCCTCTACTATATTGGAAAGGTCATGCTGATCATGGGCTTTTTGAGAACTGGAAGAAAGCAATCTCTTCTGTTTGTTGTCCTAGAGGGCAAAAAAGAAGAATCTGAAAACTACAAGTTGTCTAGCCTCCCCTTGATTCCTGGGAAACTGTTGAAACAACAGTCCCAGGAAACTATTTCTAGGTACTTGAAGGACAGGAAAGTGATTGGGAGTAGTCAGCATGAATTTATGAAGGGGAGATCATGTATGACCAATTGAGTTGGTTCCTGTGATGAGATGACTGGATTGGAGGACAAGAGGTAAGCAGTAAATGTTGCTTGTCTTGTACTTAGTAAGGCTCTCAAGACCACCACCCCATCCTTACAGACAAAAATGATGAAGTACATGCTGGGTCAGGGGATGTTGAGTGAAAACTGCAGCAGCTGCACTGCTGGGCACAAAGGGTTGTGATCAGCAGCACAAATTCCAGCTGGAGGTTGGTCAATAGTAGAATACTCTCAGTCAATACAATAAGCAGATTCCTTAATGACCTAAGTGGCAGGATAGAGTGGACTCTCAGGTATTAAAATGACTAGCTGATATGCCATGTGGTTGTGCTGCCGCTCAGAGGAGCTTTGACAGGCTGGAGAAAGGGACTGACAGAAACCTCTTGCAGTCCAAGAAAGGAGAGAGTGAAGTCCTACATCTGAGTAGGAATAACCCCATGAATGTGTATGTTCTGGGGGATGAACCGTCTGGGAAGTAACTTTGCAGTAAGAGATCTGGGATTCTGGTGCTAGTTTGGATGCAAGCCAGATATGGGCTCTTCCTGGCAGAGAGAAAACAGTAACTGGTCTATTTGTTGAATCAATGTTGAACTTGTCCAAATCAAGCCTTAGATGTCCACTGTTTACTGTAGAGCTTAGACATCTGCATCACATGGAGGGAGGGATACAGTCCCCTAAACACTGATGCCTGGAATGGCTACCTAGAGCAGAGGGTAGACAGAGTTAAAGGATAAAGGCAGGTATTTATTGAAAGGCCTTCACAAGGTACATCTTGGGCAGTGCCCAAGTGCTCTTTCAGAGACTACACCCAGCATGGATGACCATCGCATGTTTTTTGGACAGATATAAGTTTGGTCTATTTGCATATTGGAGATTAATTGTCCAATTACAGCTTCAGGTAGTGGAATCCCATTCCCCAGTTTACCCCCTCTACTTCACTGTAGTTTACATTTTCTGGGCCTGTGAAAATAAGGTGACCTTGGGTTTCAGGCCTGGAGAGAAATTGTTTTGTCTGAATTAAAGGGGAGAACAGCAGCTGACAGGCTATGGAGTCCTAGAGTTGTATACTAAAGCAGTACTGATCTAGAAAATATAAAAGCTAAAACTTAAGGCATCAATACAATGATCTACCATTTGAAATAGCACAGGATCTGTCAGTGGCCTGGTCATCTGCTGTTCCAAGAGGATGCAAGTTTCCCACAGGTTCTGTGTCTCATCTGCCATGCCCATGTAGCTATACTGATTATTCTAAGTAACCTCAAATGGCAGTAGCTATTGAACTCTGGAGCTGAAGCCAACTATTAAAGTCCCATAAATGGTTACAGTCTTTAGATAGTTAAACCTAGGGCAGACAAATCCAGATTTAAATGCATATATTCACTGCTTGTTTCATAGAAACAGAAAAATAGCTACAGGCTTCTATGGACAAAATATTTTCTGCCTATAAGCCAGTTTCTTATAACTTCCTTATGAGATGAAGTAGAGGGGTAGGCACTGAACTCCTCTCTCTGGTGACTCTCTGGCAAGAGAATCGCCCGAAGTTGTGTCAGGGAAGGTTTAGGTTAGCTATTAGAAAAAGGCTGTTGGGCACTGATAGAGGATTGCCAGGGAAGTGGTCGCAGCCCCAGCCTGAGAAAGTTCAAGAGCATTTGGACAATGCTCTCAGGCATATGGTGTGACTCTTGAGGATGTCCTGTGCAGGGCTAAGAGCTGGGCTTGATGATGCTTGTGAATCCTTTCCAGCTCAGAATATTCTGTGATTCTGATTCTGTAATTCTCTTCAGTGAATGCATACTGTGAATGCAGGCATCATGTTCAGGCAGAGGCTTAAATTCAGTGACTGCTTGAAAGTTCACTACATTCTCCTTTCTGTTATGCACATACAGGCATGTAGAAGCAATTGAGATGCCCTAGGGTATGCCATCTGGCATCCAGGTCTCATTCCAGAATAGCACTTCTGTATTTCTCTACCCGATGTTGTAGCTGCCAGCCCCATCTGAATGCCCCAGGTATCCTTGAGCATTTCAAATGGCACTAAATGGCATTTAGGCAACAGAAATTAGTCTCAACTGTTCTTTTGGTGCTTAATCACAGGGAGATTTTAAAACTACCAGTTTGATCAGAGTCCCACAAATAAAATAAAAGGCAGTTTAATGTATATAAGTGAATAAAACAAAATATTACCTTGTAGATATACAGTAATTGAAGTCATAACGTGATTGTTGAAACTGTCTAATGTGGTGCTGATGTCCCCTTGTCACTAGATATTTGGCATGCACATATGAGAATGCCATAAATGCATACAAATCTCTAAGTATACATAATATTGGCATAAACCTCTCCTTTTTATCATTCAAAAAATAACAGTGAAGTCTCATTTCAACATCAAGGCTGAGAAAGCAGGCAGGCAAATGACTCCCACTGTTGTAATGAGCTGCAATTGTGTGCACACTTACAAGTATTTGCCAGTATGGCATACTGAAAACATTCCTCCAGGGGGTCTATCTCTGAACAGAAATATGCCAAGAAATAAAAAGCAAAAGGTAAAACAGCTCTTAGTCCTTCCTGGCTATTACAAGGACCTCTAAGTATTACAACATTTTATGTAACTTGCTGCAAATGAGGCAATATCTTAATATAGCAAAGGTAGAAAGCTGGAAAACATGGGGAAATGGTATAATTGTAACTCCAAAGAATTTTTCTGTGCTTTTGTTAGACCTTCTAGAACACTGCTGTTGAAATAGGGGAATAAAAAATAGTAGGTTAAAATGTTAGATGCCATAAAGCAATGCCATTTTGAAATGGATTTGTAGAACACCAAGATATTTCAAGAGCTGCACCTTTTAATGAGGCTATCAATGAGTGTTTGTGACTTATGAAAGGCATTCTTATGTTACAAATTTCAAAAGCTCTCTGACAGTTACAGACTTCACACAAATGTTGGAACATTTATTTAGAGTAGCTGGACTTGTTGCAAAGTGTCTGAAATATAACTAAGATCTAAAAAAAAGCATAACCAAACAGATGAGCAACTACATAAACAAACAGCCCTGTCTCCCCAGTTCAGACCTCTCCAGTAGGTAGCTGAAGAGAAGTTCTAAACAAACTCATACAAACTAACTTATCTGTTTTATCCCAGTGTCCTTTGCTAAGCCTAGGTCTCTTAGGGCAGCATAGCCTGTGTAAAGGACTCTGCTGAGCAACTGGAATAATCCCATATAATTCAACATGGAAGAGACAAAAAATACGTGTAACCCTCAGGGAAAGCTCTTCTTTAGTTTCTGGATTAGGGGCAAAAGGCTTTTGCAATCCTCAGTGACCAGAAAAGTTTGAAATCTCAATCAAATTCCTTTTGGTCACTGTCTCTCACTGTGCTCTTTGGATGATCCCAAATTCAGTGCTGTACATCACAGCAGTTTCCAGCTGCTGGCTCTTGCCCAGCTGACTAGCACTCAGGAAAAAACCTGTTCGCTTTCTTATAGTTTTGGGACATCTCTGAGGAGTAAGACACAGACATTTTTCCTGCTAGTTTGATTAGCCAGCTCAAGGGAAGAAAGTCAGCCTCATTATCAAAGGTAATTCCAAGAAGAAAACCTACATCTTTCCAGTGTTTAGTGGCTCCCAGAATCCTTGTGGAACCACTGCAGGCTAGAAATTAAGTACCTGACTTCACTGAATACATTTGAAACTGTTTAATGGAGATTTAAAGGCAGGATGTCTTAGAACTCCCTCCATCAGTTTGAAGAGAAACCATTCCAATTAATTCTCAGCTGTTATTCTACTAGTGAAAATACAGAGAATGATCTTAGTTCCACTTAATTTATAATTTAAATGATTATTTGACTGTTTAAATAAAGCTTTATTTTGTTTTTGAAAGGGCTTTATTGTCAAGTTAATTGACATTTCAGAATCTGCTGCAAATCCTGGGGAAAATGCTATAAAATAAATGGTTTATTAAAATTTAAATAATTCTTTTTTTTTTTTTTTTTCATAGGAAATCCAACCAGACCATATATGTCAGGGGAAAAATTCAAACCTGAGTAATTTCAGGCATGGAATAAGGATGGAGATCTTTAGCCCAGCCACAAGGGCCCACAGGTCTAGAAAGACCATTTAAAAAAATCCAGGAACCTGCAGAACTCTGTTCCTGAAATACACCTATCTGCAGATGTTCAGACATCTGGAAATCTTGTGAGGTTTATGGTCAGACTGCAGTCTCAAACACAGGCATATTGAGTGCAGATCACCGCTTAGATCAACAGGAAGCGACAGCAAACCTTGTAGCTGGCCTCTCTTTTGGTCTGGAGAGCTCCTCCCAAGCTCCTGTCTGTCCAGCCCTTGCCTCTTGTTGTTTCTATTACAGACATATAACAGTGTATAAACACCTAGGGATGCAAGAGAAGTGGGAATATTCCCTTTGAAGCATTAGCAATGAGCTTTGCTGACTCCTTTTTTTTTTCCTGGCTTTTCTCACCTGCTAGGCTGGAGCAAGATAAGAAATGCACAGACTAGACAGAGGGGTTAGAAAGGGAGGTAGGGGGGTCTGTAGCACCTAGAGTGAGGATTTCAGGAAGGTTTCAAGAAAGAAGAGGTTTGGGGGAGAGGCAGAGAAATGATCCTAGGAAAGAGAAAAAAGGAAAGTAGACTAGGAGAAAAGAAAGTGAAAAAGGTGCTGCTACAGCAGATGCAAGTCAGAAATTATATTGAGATGTCTATGACTTTACCATTAACCTGGTTCCCTACTCAAAATCCATTTAAGGTTCTCACAACAACTACTATACACTCATACAATCTAAGAAAAATCTGTGCTCCCTTTTTTGTTCACACAGAAGGTGAAACACACCAAGATGTTCACACTGATGCTGCTGATCATGCTCACAATATTGTCATATCTCACACACTCATGTAGAGAAAGCTGCAAAACAACAGTCTTACACCTCTAAGGCACATGGATTTCCTCCTTACATCTCATAAAATGGAAAAGGAAAATTCCTCCCAGGTCAAGGATGCTGTGCATCACCAACCAAGTCTTGTGAGGTTCTTATTTCCAGTGAGCCTCACCTCTTATAAATTTAATTTAAACCTCATGTCCCAGCCTATTCTGTTCCCCTGTTGGAAAACATCGTTGCTTCACTTCTCATCTGTTTTCCACTCCTCTTGTTTATTCTGGTTACCAGTCACCAATATCTGTTCTACATAATTACCAGAACAAACCTTGTCTGCTTCAAAGCTTCTCTCCCGTGAGGCCCCTGTATATACACATATGCAAATCTATGTCCATTCCTGTATGCCTTGGGACATCAAAAGGGATGTGCCTAATGGTGGTGGGTGGAGTCTTGTGCATAACTCCCCAAGAAGTAACTTGGGGAGTCTCAGTTCAGAGATTGCAGCATGTGTGCTTTGCTTCCTTTTTTTTCTCTTCACAGGTGATATTCATGTTTTAGCCGCCCTTCTTTAAACATTTTCAGCACCTAAATCTACTGTGAAGTGCAGGGCAAAGGAACTGCTAGTGCTGATTAAATGACTGCAGGGTCTGAGGAGTAGGAAAGCCACAGAGAAAAATGATTGACAGTCTTTATCACCCCATGATTCTTGATGAAGGTAAGAGGCAGAAATATGTGCTTTCCTAGGTGCTGAAAACTATAGTCTGTGTTTCTCTAGGTTAAAGCACAGCTCTGCTATCTCATGGAGGAAGTAAAGACTTCTGAGACAGTTGAAAGCAGTCCACTTGGTATTGTCTTAAAAAGCTCAAGGTACAGAAATATTAGGATCATGTGGCTAAATGGTTCCTGGGTATTATCACACTGCAAATAAATAACTTCTGTTTTCTACATATAGGCATGACCTGAGAATAAAAACATCTGTTTTCAGAAATTGAGATTGTTTGTTTTATTAAGCTGTAGTAATTATCCAGTATAACTCCACTGGTTCAAAGGTCATGATGTAACCTCTGAGAGATAATAAAGGTAAGGTGTTGTTAATTTTCTTGTAATGGATTACATCACCTAATGTCTAAAACCCTTGACAAAACCAGGATGTACTTCTTGCCTACCCCTTTCAGACTGCCTCTGTTTTACCTACTTCAGCATATATACCTCGTGCTTAGCACATGAAAAACAAAAAGTGGACTTCAGAAACAACCTTGTGACACATACATTTGAAAAGGTACACAACTCATCTTGTAAAGCCTGGGAAAAGGAATACTCAGCCTATCTCTAAGAATATATGAGTACATCCAAGATTTTGTAAAGCACCTGCTGGTTTGGAAAATGATCAATTGTTAAGGAGCAGACTAGACAGGCTTTTAAAAGATAATTTTCAATACAACATTGAGCATCCATCTTTTTATTAATAATTATCTTTAGGGAATTTGAAGTGAAATGTAAAAGACCTATTTTTTATTTCTTGTGAACAATAAATAGAGCTTTTCAAAGCAGAAAAAGATGACTTGAGTGAGACCTATATGTGGCTCACCAAAATCATTTGGCTACTGAATGCAGGCTGCATTCCCAGATGCTTCATGGGATTAAAACTTGGGGGTTTTTTATTTCACAATTACTTCTGTTTCATACAAATTCCCTGAAGTTCACAAATGGTAAATGTCAAGTTACCAGGCATGCCCTGCCAGGCATTTTGTGGATGTGGCCCTGCACAGCCACTTACCTCTATGTGCACGTTTGCTGCAGACCTGCAGCTGGTGAGGGGACCATAGGGCAGCCTCTGGCAGCACTGGGAGAATGCACGGTTCTACTTCTTTTAGCTGGTTAAGATGTACCTTTGTGCTTAGTTCATTATCTTTAAGGGTTGGAGTAGAATTGCAGCACCTTGTGCTTAATGTTTACTGCTTAAGACAGCTTTGAGCTGTGGGCCAGTGTGAGGAATATGCATTCTTAGATTAGTCAGAAAAGTTGACAATTAAGGCCTTGGTTTATCAACATGGAATTGATGGTTTTCATGCTTTCCTTTACAGTAAGATGAAACACTCGCTCCCCTAATTCAATCTAGTCAAGACTCTGTTCCACTTACTCCCCAGTACTTCACATCCTTTGTTTAAGAAACCAAGCCACTTCCTTGGCATCCATCTGTTTTACACATCTGTCTCTCTTTGTCTGGCTTAATTCCTTGAGGCACTCTTGCGGTGCTCCACAGAGAAAAGAACTTTGTCTGTTAGACAATACTCTACAAATAAGTGAAATTGAGGGGGAGAAAAGGTAAAAAATATCCTTATGAGACATGAAATCATTGGAGTTCTAATCTTCACATAAAAGAACTCTTTTTTTGATGTTTTATTTTATACTCAGTGCTTGCACTAGTAATGAAAAATTTTGTAACCCTTCCATCTCTTTAAATCAAATGGTTATTTTCAGGGCTATGAAGTTGAGGTAACCATTTTTACAGCCTATAGAGTTATACTGCGATGTATATTCCTTTTTTTTTTTTTAAGTCACACAGATAATCGCATTTCTATTACTTCCAAAAGGAATCTCTTTTGGACTGTTTCAGATCTGCATGCTGTATCATTTTTCTTTGATTGTTTTTCAATATTTATATCTGATTGTACCAACTTTTATTATTTCTCTGAATTATTTCTTTCACTTTACTCTTTTTTTTCCATTTATAGCAATAATTTACCCCACATAAACATGAATAAAGCCAAACCCACGGATGAGGTGGGACCACAGCTGTCTTTATATTTAAAGTATATGTGATTGCAATTGGATACATGCTGCTATGAAAGCACAATGGGGTTAACAGAGAACAAGAAGCTGCCCAGCTGTGGCTCAGTGACTCACTCGAGAGCTGGGATTAAAAGTTCCAGACCAGGCAAGGTAGGGAGACTGCCAGAGACATTAGGACTTAACCTCAAGAAGACTCTTCAGCTACAGTTCAGAAAAGTGCTTTGGGAGTTTTCTGAGAAAAGCCTTAGGTGTGCTGGCTGGGAAAAACTGAGGAATACAATTTTTTTCAAGTCTGCTGTTGTCTGTCACTGAAGGATATTTGATGTGGGCAGCAGGCCAGGAAGCTAGAGTCTTTGAAGGCTGAATACCCTTCCTTGTTTCTGGAATAGATTCAGGATTTCAAACCATTTGGGTACTGCCTATATTATTTTGTGGCTTAAAAAGGAAAGTACCAGGCAGAGTAAAAGTTTTAAGTAACTAGCAAACTACATAGGGTACATATCACTAGCAAGTAAAGGGGCTGTACTCAAGTGAACTGATCTGAACTAAATAGGAAGGAATAAGCAACATCTAAGCAAACAGAATAATGCTAATTATATCAAATGCGGTTCACAGAAGGTGGATGTAGCAAATTGAGCTGACTTGCAAAAAAAGGAGAGATTTTTATGGATGGAATGCAGAGCTTCTACGTAACTTAAGCAGAGCAGGTGGTACAGAGATTGATGAAACAACTGAAAGACGCATAAAGTGTGATTCAAGGAGAAAGCTATACTGATAGGAAATTATTTGTTTTTTGCAATGTTCATCTTATTTACTTTTGTCATTCAACAGTCTTGGCACACTGAAGTATGCTGATGTTACAAGGTTAGGAAGCAACACTAACATGACAGAGGTTCAGGTTCTTATACAAGACTTAAGACTGGAGTATCTGAAATAGGATCATCTTCTATACATTCCCAGTGCAAGGCTATAACTAAGGGAATCTATTCTGCTGAGGGAATTGGAAGAGAAACCAGGAGGAGCTGATCACCGGCTCAGAGAGAATTGATTATATAATGTCTGAGTGTTGTCATAGAGGCCTGACATAGACTTGTGGAACATGTATACAGTTCTGGTGAGATCTTCCCGGTAATAGGGATGGAAATAGTTCTGCTGTTTGAAAGATGTAGATTAGACCTCACCTTGAATACAGAATCTATACTTCTGATAGTTTAATTTCAAAAGAAATTAAACCAGTAAAAGATTTACAATACACTGCCAGTAGCTAAAAGGGCCTGCAAGAGAACTGGAGGACTTTGTAGAAGGACCTGTAATGACAGGACAAGAAATAACAGTTTTAAAGTAAAAGAGGGTAGATTTAGATTAGATATAAGGGAGAAATTCTTCACTGTGAGGGTGGTGAGACTGGCACAGGTTGCCCAAAGCAGTTGTGGATGCCCCATCACTGGAAATGTCTCAAGGCCAGGTTGGATGGGGTTTCTGAACAACCTGGTCTAATGAAAGGGGTGCCAACCTGTGGCAGAGGGGTTGAAACTAGATGAACTTTCAGGTTCCTTACAACCCAAACTGCTCTATGATTTTATTATTACTGGGATGACTGTAAATGGAAAGAATTCTTATGAGACAATACTTAGAAAACTGCATTTATTCTAGCAAAGTAAGACTGATTTGAGAAGGGATGTAATTGCTCTTATAAATACATCAGGGAGGTTCAAGAACTGTTTCAGATGAAGTACAGTGCTGGCACAAGAGGAAATGGATATAAAGTAACCTTGAATAAATTCAGATTGGCATTAGATTTTTAAAATGTCAGAGAAAAGGGCTTCTGAAACTGAATTTCTAAAGGACAATCAGAAGTTAAATTTAATTGTTTTTAAAAAGAAACTAGTTAATTTTAAGAAGAGGTTATACTGCATAATGCTTATGGTTACTCAGGACTGGGTTCTCTTTGATAACCAAGAAGATGTCTTGCAGTATCACAAGCTGCCTCCTGGTGTATGACTACATTCCCAGATTGTGATTCTGCCATATCAATAATTCGGAAGGNGTGATCACCATCACAAGTTGCTATTACTACCAGCCTCCAAACCTGAGTGCCAATAAGTAGTAATGCATTCTGGTTTGGGGGGAAATTTTGAAATATGCCTTTGCCAGCATGTCCCAGAACTCTAATGATTGACATACCTTTAGCTTCAGCATTTTCTAACATTGTCCAGTTATCTTGAATCACACTCAATTCCAAGTTAAACACTAATAAACGTAATATAAATACCTTGTAAAATCTCAAATAGCTGACAAGGTGGCAAAAGTTTCTGTATATCTGCATTATAGTAGAACTATCAAATACCTGGCTCCAAATTTTTCCTGCTTTCTACAGTGAGAACCACCCAGCTGACACAACTTTAGAAGTTCTGGGTCGAAGTTCCATCACACTGAATGAGTGATGAGTGTGAGTTCTACATTTTCTCTGTATTGCACTGTATCTTTACAGCAACATTTCTTAGAGTCTTCAGCCAAAGCAAACTTTTCCTTTGGTATTACTGAAAATGTCACATTCGTGGTCTTTACCCCTTTGGTTCTGAAAAAACCACAAATGTCCTTTAGAATAGCTAAGCACAGTTTTCTACCTGCTTGGGAGAACCCAGCTACATTGGGGATTGCTAAGTTAAAAGTGAATTATTAACATATAATAGGATACAAAGGTGTTTGCTACCACAGTAGATTATATTCATGCTTTGGCCCTAAAATACACATAACTCTGTTTTTCACATAAATATCTTCACTGCCAACCATTTCTTGAACCTGCAACTGAATGAGATTTAAACACTGCTATTTTGATCAAGATTGTACAGTGGCAATGACACCTTTGAGCTAATAATGTATTTGGGGGGACTCCTGCCCCTGAGAGTTCTAAGGAAAAATCAAGTGTTACAACTTTCTTTCATATTTTTTAATTAATTAATATATGTTAAAGATGTATTTGAATATTAAAGCCTCTGTCAAATAGATATGAATGGATATTTGTCATTTGTTTAAGGAAAAAAACTTTGTAATAAATCTCAGGCTCTGTAGACACAGAGAAATCTATTTCAATTTCACTGTAGAAAACGTAAACCTCCTTTGGATTGAGTACTGGTTTAATGCTTCTTTTTCTGTCTACAATGTAACTTACCAATTCAAAACTGTAAAGAACTGTATCTCTATCAGCTACAAATGTTACTGAAAATATCAGCTGTTAGAAAACAAAATTTTCAGGGTACAGAAAACTGGAAGATTAAGGAGGGAGTTTGATTTTGTGCTATTTTCTGTCTACTTTATGCTCTGAAGAGTCCAACAGGAGTTATCTTACGTATCCATCCATCCATCTGTCCACCAGGTACTTTCAAACAGCTTTGCTCCAGAGAAGCCTGGTTTCATTTGGCATTTGTTTTACTTTCAAATTTGACTTTGATGGTTGGTGAAGCACCAGGAATGCAGCGATTTACAGTTTTTATAAGCCTTTTAGAATAAGTACAGCTACAGATTTCCTGAATCATGGGGGTGTGTATGAATTTCTTGTACACTGCTTAACGAACACCTGAATTCATTATACACCTTATTGCTGAGAGGAGAGTGTGGTTTCTCCTGCTTCCCAGGCCCTCTGCCACACTTACCAAGGGCCAGGACTGTACAAATTATGGCATACCTGCAGACAAAGGAGAAGATTCTGCCACTACCACCTGGTCCCATGTATTTTGTGAAAAAGAAAGATTCAAATTGCACTACAGAACAGCCCTATCCTAGCAGCAAAAGGTGCTTCTGGTATTGAAAGTAGGGCAGATGAGGCAGACTCTTCCTTAGGGGCTGTTCCTCCTGCTCCAGTTTTCTCAAGAACTCAGAGTAAGGTCTCGTAAAACCACTCTGTATACGTGCTATCTGGAAGTCTTAAGCATGGTATATGGTATATTATACTGAGATAAGTGGCATTAAATTACTGGGCAAGTTGTATCTCTGCTGTGTTTGGGGTTAGCATGATTACTTTACGATTCATATTCCCCTTTGTGGTTTGTGTTCCTGGTGAATCAGATTTGGTATTTCCCTTAGCTATTTCTTCCTCCTTATGAAACACATTCTTCTGATCTCTTTGGGATCATTAATAATGTAGATTGATGCAGACAGCCTATACTGCAAATGGAAAAGGCTTGATTGAGTTATAATGTGATGTTTCTGTTGAACAAGGATTATCCTCTTGAGCTATTCTAGAGCATTTTGTAATAACACAGTTTTGAATAGATATAGGACCAAGTGATAAAATTCACATGAGGATCCAAAGCTTTTCTTCCTGAAGGTTGTAGCATTCAGATCCAGGGGTTTTTTGCAGGGTCACATTATTGCAACCAAGGGCACTTGTGACACCAGAGTAAGAGGGCTTCATTAGGAGTCTTTTTATACAACTGTGCCCTTGTCTGACAAGGATCCTTCCTCTGCTACTAGGGAGAAAACTGTAGGAGTGTAATGATGGAGGGAAAAAAAGAGTTCAGAAAGAAGTATTACGGCCATTTCCCAGCAGTGGTGCCCATGGCGATTTCCACCATTTTATCTGGAAAGATAAATGTTATTTTTAAACTATATATGAATTTTCATTATTACACGTTATTGACTGGGCATGGCACTTACTGCTATGGTTTAGTTGACATGGTGGTGTTCAGTCAAAGGTTGGACTCGACGATCTTGGAATTCTTTTTTAACTTAAATGATTCTGTGGAGGTTTATTTACATATGATTTTTCTGTATGAACTCTGTTTTATTTGGGACACTTTTCAGGCTATTCTCATGCATTAATTCTAAGCCCTCCTCCCAGCCTGAACTTCTCAATCCAGTCTAAAACACTGTAAAGGTATTTAAAAATGTAAGCATGTTGTCATAACAAAAATTCTTATTAGTGTAAGAAAAATTTATTCCTTCCATAAATAAAATTGCTGTTGAAGGAACATATTGTAGAGCATTAACAGAATAAAGGACATGATAAACAGCATTGTTAATTAGTTTGCTTAGTCATACTTGTATATATTTGGTAATAATTAATCATATTACATTATTATAAAGCCATAACAGTAGTTGTAATGTCATTACAGATTTTTATTTCAGATGGGAGCTTCATGTCTTCCAACTGCCTAATGCAAAATAATTTCTAATTAATAATTCCTTTGGAGTAATTATAACTAGCAACGTGAATGTGGGGAAGTTAATGAATTAGGAAGAAAGCTTACATTTTGTGTTTGGATCTGTATGCTAGCATGATTTACAGTTTTTCTGCTTACTCTGGTAATGGCTATAATTTAATTATGAAAACTTCAAGAAATGTCCCCTTTCCACCTCACTGATTCTACTTTTCCTGCAGCTGTCATTGCATTTACTCTCAGAGATTGAATTAAAAAGAATAGCTGCGAGAGGTTATGGAAGAAAGGCAGTCAGTTGTTTCACCTTTTGCAGTGGAGCCTATAGTGAAGAGCTAACTTCACTGGTCTGGCCTCTGCAAGATAAACTCTGAGCTGCCACCAACAAGAGTTGCCTCTCTGCCAATTCATGCTATTTTGGTCTGGTGACCTGTGCAGGCCAGTAATTCATTCATTGAACGTTTCCCAAAAGGACAGGCAGTGGAGCTCATCATCACTTCAAGGGTCCAGTTCTGAGCACTGGGATACAGAGGACAAGCTCTTTTCCAAATCCTCTATCCAGGGATAACTTTGCCTCACTCTGCCCTTATTTTCAATGCCCTCAGGTGCATCTTAAAAATTCCTTCACTGGCATAGAATAATGTGAACCTGAATACTTCACATCTTTCTTTTAACATATGCAAACATTTGTTTTGAATCTTACTGAAATTGCTGTTGTAGGATGATGGTCATACCTATACAGTGACCTGGCTACAAATTGGATGTGTCTTAATTCAGGTACGTTTGTATCTGAGTCATAAACCTGAATATAAACAATTTAGTCAGTTGTGGAGATCTATTTCAGGGAATACACAGTCACTGCTCAAAACTAGTATTCTCCAGAAAGAATAGTCAGGATGGGAATTCTGGATAGATCAACTTATAAAAAACTTTGTTTATGTGAAAGGCAGACAGAGAGCTGCTACCACGCTGCTTTTGGAACCAGTTCTTAAACACAGTAAAATGCCATGTTACCTCAATACGTGTCGTGCTAAATTCAGTTTTGTGGGGTTTTTTTGTAAATATTCTCTAACTTTTAATAATTATGTATTTAACATTAATTAATTAATAAATATTTTATTTAATATTTTTTACTTTGCAAAATCTCTGGTTTACAGTGAGGATGGAAAAACTAATGAAAATGGATGTTGGCACTACAATATCTCCTGTCATCTGGAAAGCCAAAATATTGAGTCAGATGCAAGGTTTGGATGCCAGTTTTTCTGTGCTAGGTCCTAGAGTTAATATGCAATTGCTGAAAGGCAGAAATAGTTAATGATGCCAGCCAGGTGACGTGACCCAAATTAGGCACACCAGAAAGCATCTGAACGTACTATGGTCTTTAATACCAGCTATGAAATACACTACACTACAAAGGCCCAGCAAACTAGCAACTCCATTATATTAAAGGACTCAATCACTCCTGTGTCACAATGACCACTCGTAGCTACCACATCAGCTGGTCTTTACTGACAGTTTTAATCTTAGCCAAGATGCTGTCTGAGTGGTGCTCGGTGCAGGATGGCAGGAGATGTAGGGCAGGGCAAGGTGAAGTCAAGAGCACTCAGTGTGATTATGTTTGTCATCTTGTTCCTGGGGCTGCAAACTGATTTGGGCCCTTAGGCTGCCTCCTGGTTGCTCTATGTGGCACCTAGATGCCCATGTCTGCAAGGAATCCTTCAACACACTGCTGATTGCCAGGATCCCTGAATGTAAAGTGAGTTTAAAAATCATTAGTATTTTTTTATGCAAGCTCTATGCCGTATATTTGGGAATGCTAATGTATTTTATTTTCTGACTGCTGAAATATCCTATGTTAGCATCAATGGATTTCAAAAAAATTCTCTTGTGTTCATTTCACTACTCTAAAAAACACATTTTCTTTAAGCATGGCTATTTTCATATGTAAATATATTATTTCTGTTGAGACATCAGTTTTTATTAGAGTTGGCTTTTTAGCTGAAGGCTCTTGAAAAAGCTGTCTGGACTACTATTGAGGCTGTGATCAGATGTTGTTCTGTCCTACTACCTACCTTACAATGTGTCTTTTTGTATTCATCCAAAGCTTCTGAATCCTAAAGAACATGGTTTTCACATATATATCTCTTCTATAAATGCAGAAATAACATAAGCCTAAAATGGTCATCCTATTATGTTTCCAAACCAGAATTAAAACAGAAAGCCCTAGTAATATTGACAGAGTATTATTCAATTGCCTTTTCTCACCCATGACCCTTACCTATCTAACCTGAGACAAGATGGACAATTAAACCTTTTTAAATCCCTGGGGACTCCACATTCACCCTCCTTTTTAAAATCAGAGTAATGTCTGCTACTTTCTTGAAAGTGTGGGAGGTTTCTTTTCCAGTTCTTACTGTAGAACTGGAGACCACCACCTGAGAACAACAGGGAGGCAGCACTGGACCTAACTGGTAGCTCTGGGGAGGCAGGACTTGCAAAGTGTCCCGTTTGGCAGAGGTTATGAGATATGCTGTGATGGTTACAGCCAGGTCCTGGCAGCTTCCACATCAAGAGTGAGCACGTCCTTGTGAAAGCAGGTGGAAAATTGTCACACAACCGCAACATACAGCACCTCCCATCACCTCACTAAAGAATTTGAGAAGGGTGAGTGTAAAAGAGCAAGGGAAATTGAGGCTAGGAAGTGGGAAGAAGCATTTGACTGAAATAGAGAGTAGTTCTCTTTTGACAGAAATGAGATTTTTCACCAGACTTATTGGAAATTATAAAAAAGGATCCCCTTTTCTTAGCACTATTCTTGTTTTCATTTATTCCCCAATAAGAATCCTTCAAGAGCAAAAAAATAAATCTGAAGGAATCCCTCAGAAGTATTGGCAAAAGTATTGGCATTTTGGTCAAGGAATCAAGCTCATGGAACAGAAGAGGGCCACAAGGCACAAAAATCCTGTGTATTTTGACAAAAGTACTATTTCATTGCAAAAACTTCTGTGGATATTCTTCTATTCTGTGAAAAACACATAGGTAATTTCAATGGAAAATTAAGTTTTCTCAATTTATTAATTTCCAAGTGGGAAATAGAGGATCAGTCTTGGAATCTCACTCCAGCTCTTTTTATGTAGGATATTAGAGGCTTTTGTCAAAGATATAACTCTATGACAAACCCAACAGAGTCCTGTAGGAAATAAAGATGAGGTGCTAAGAAAGAAGACCTAAGATAGAAGATAAGAAAGAACTCTAAGATACTTCCTCTCCTCTCCAGATGGAAGGATGGAAGGCATAGAGAGAAGAGGGAACCACTTCCATAGGTGTTCTAATTCTGTGCTTACACTTGGGATGCAAGATGAGAGATTGTATAAAAGGCCAAGGTATTGTATCTCAATGGATACTGTATTTGATACCAGCTTTGACTGAATTAAATGAGTCTTAAGCAAGTGAAATCACTCCAGATACTGCTTGGGCTTCTTACCGTTCTGTATAGTTTAGGTGGGATATTGTGAAAGATAATGTTTTGAAAAAAAGAAAAATTTATATACCACACATTATACATTCAAGAATAATTTCTCACTACAGCGGCTTAGTTTCTGTGATTTATCTCAGAACCCTGAGTTTATAGGCATAGTAGTAACTAAACACATTTTAATTCAAGCCCAGGCTCTCATAAAGACTTGCAGAAAGGCTTCTGTTTCAGGAAGATGTTCAGATCTTGAAAACTAGCTGAGATCCAGTATTATGTGCCAAGATGCACTGGAACATCTCAAAGCTGAGTGTTTTCCACTTCAAAATTTGCCTGTGCAGGAGCTTTGGAAAAGGCATTTGCTGTTTAAGAGAACAAACAGGGAAATGTGGCTGTTACACTTCTGAGAACCTGGGTTATATGCTGTAACTTGTCCATGTCTCAAACTCCAAGTGTTTTGGTAGTCTGAAAACCAAATGGAATGTCTAAGTAGAAATTTCTTCAGACTCTTACCAATGTATTATACCTCAAATACATTATAATGCAGTGTGCTATATCCCATCACGTTTCACAGCAATTCAGTAACTGCAACATTAACTTCATGACTAAAGTACTGAAAGCCCCTCTGCTCTCATTCTAATGTACATGATTTTCAGAAGCTAAAATACTGTTGCAAGTGAAGCTTTCATTGTAGTTTGAGGTCTTCTTACTGAAATCTGGCTGTTATAAATAAATCTCTAATTGGAATTGCTTTTTCCTCCCCCAGAAGATTTGGTAATGGATCCAGATATTTTTAGAAGCAAAGCATACTCAAATATATTTTAGTCTCCTGTTCCAAAGCACAAGTACTCCTCACATGATCATGCACCTTCTGCAATGTCAACTTTCCTTTACTTGGCAGCTTCAATATATTGCCATGAAATAGGAATTTATAAATAGCTGTCTAAAAGACTCTCTCCACCCTCTCTGATTTCTAGGGTTTTCTCTCTCATTTCTTCTTGAAAAGAGCAGTCTAAAATCAGATTTCAAGAGACCAGTGGGACTAGATTTGTGCTGACCAGACAGAATTTTAGCTATTTTTGTAAGAAAGGGAACTTTATGAAGTCATATAAATAACAATTTGAAAGTAGCTGGTATCCAGTGCTGTGCTTTCTTAATATCCTCAAGGGGCGACATAGAAATTTTAGTGAAGTAGAATGCATTTTAAAATTATGCTTAACTAAGCACAGAAGCTTATTACAGTTCTTTGCTATTAAAGTGAAAAAAAATTCCCCAGTTCAGGCTGACAAGATGTCAGTATTTTGTTCTACCTGAAATCCTTAGGAAGAAAGGCTCAGATTTTTGCTGAGAAAGGGTACACAGTAGCTCAGGTTGGCTTTCCCACTTTTGTAGAAGCTTAGTGGTTTAAAATATGAGTCCAAGTTCAGCAAGCATGGGGAGATGATAATGCCAACTTGGCCTATTAAAATTATCTTTCAAAGGTTTTGGCATAACTTTAAAATGGTAATAAGCCTAATGATCTAGTACAACAGCCTCTGACAAAAGTGCTGGAAGACTGTCTTAGGGATGCAAGAAAATTTTACTTCAACATTTGCAATATTTACTGTTCTTCTGTAACATGTATTTCCAATGAAGTGGTGAGTAATATCAATTAATCTAATTCAATTAGCCAAATGGTCTGTATTCCATATTTTTAAAATTTATTTCCCAACAGGGATACAATTTACTTATCATTATTATTTTTCATCCTGTACTTTTTATTTCTACAGAATTTTAATTTTCTATTACCTTGGGGAGTGAGCTGAAGTCTGCATTGGGGGAAACTTACACAAAAGCAATCTTGCTTTCAGCAAGACCTGGGAAATTAACCTTCCACTCAAAAAGTACAGGGAAAATATGAGTTCTGCAACTGCAGTCTTTATGAAAGAAATTTACTAAGATGTTCCTCCAGACAGAGCCTACAAATGGAGCTAAAGAGAGGGAAAGAATACACTAAAGAACATAGTGAGAACCCAAATTTTAATCCAGTCCAGGGACTGTAGGTAAACCCCTCATGCATCTGACTTCTGTGGGATGCAGGTTTAAATTAAGAATATTCTTAATTGCTTATGTTAGCATTTTCTTAATCAAAGCCTAAGGAACAGGGTAGAAAAGTAAGACAGTGTCAGGGTGAGCTGGTATCTATCTGTTTGCCACACAAAGGGTGGATTATCGATCCAAAAGTTATTTTGGAGAGTGAAGGGCCAAAATTAATGACAGAAGAGGGACAGGCAAAGCTCTGAGAAGAAACTCCTTGTGGAAAATCAAGGTAGATGACAACAAAGGCTGACTAGAAGGAAGAAGACTGACTAGAAGGAAGAAGGCTGACTAGAAGGAGGAAGGCTATCTGCACACCAGCTAGTCCAGCTGTTTAAGAAAAGACTGATTATGACACTTGGTGCCATGGTGTAGTTGAAAAGGTGGTGTTAGGTCATGGGTTAGACTTTTGATGATCTCAAATTTTCCAACCCGAAAGAGCAATGCTTCTGTGTTGCTGGAAGACCTCTTGAAAACTCACAGAGACCTATCATTTGCTTAGTGTTTTTTCAATTAACACAGAGCTAAGTTGTACTGCACAGGGAACTGGCTGCAGGAAGGCATTTTGTGTTGGCACAGCCTGTTGCTTCAGCATGCTAATTTGCCAGTCACTATCTGTGAAAAACTCACTCTGGTATTAAAAAGAAAGCAGGAATAAGAGGTGGAGCTGTGCCTTTACTCTTTGATATCTAATTTTTAAATGTCTCTTCACTTCAGCAGGTGTCTTATATTATTTAGAAAATCACATATTAATATAATTTCTTAAATAACAAGTGTTTATTAGCAATTTACAGGCACAAGACATCTCCTTTTCTAAAATGTTAAAAATCTTGTTTAAATAAGCACTTGACACTGTATTTCCTGAACCTTGCCAAATGGACATGGTTTGAGTAAGAAGAAATAGAAGAAAGGAAAAGAAGTCTTTCTTCTTCAAATTTGCTCTTAATAGCACATTTTTTACAGAGAATGAATGTAGAGTGCTCTCCCCAGGTCTCAGCTATGGTGATACAGGATATAAACCTCCTTGGCAGGAGAGGGAACTAAAACTGGAGCAGGATTTGGCTTAGTTTAGCTTCTGTGTGTCTATTTGCAGGCAGTGTCCATGCAGCCTTTGTAGTGAGTAGATATCAAGAGCTTGGTGCAGCAGCCTACTCCTTGGTATCCCACTCATAACAAGACTGTCAGTATGCCCATGTCATATCTGCTAGGCTTTAGGTGCCAGCTTCATCATGGCATCTTAAACAGCATTAAGGTGCCTGTTTGTAGAAAACAAAACAGAGGCCCTACTCCAGAGAGTCTAAAGGCGTCCTAAAGATGCCTATGTCAAGATAGCGGAGATAACTTTTCATTACACTAACTACATTAGGACCTTAGCTATTGTTTAATATAAATATCTGCAATATAACTAGCTAAAGTCAGAGGAGCTGAATCCCAGCCTGGGCATCTAGTATTTTATTGAGAGGTCTCATCATCTCTGACTACCACTTGAAGACAAGCCTTTATTACTCTATCACATGTTGAGGCTGGCTGATTGTGTTCCCTGACTATACTTCCAGGATTCAGCTGTCATGTGCAAAAGGAAAGAGCAATGCTTTACTTTACTAGCTTTATGATGAGTGGGCTATGGCTGTCTCTGCTCAGTTGTGACTGCAGTGCTTTTGGAATTCCAGGGAAAATTTTAAATTCTTTAAGAGATTGTTATCAAAAACTTGAGTATTTGCAAATTTTGTGCATCACCAGACTTAAAACATTATTTTTTGATTAATTGTTAGCACTCACCTGCCAAAATGATATTTACATTATGCTTCAGGTGAAAATTGGACATTGTCTCTTGTGAATCAGTAACTTATGTAGAGAAGATTTATTTTCCCTGTTGCGCAGTGGTAAGAGCACCTCACTGTTCAGGAGGGCAGAACAGGCTGTTCAGGAGGGAGGGACAAAGCAGGCAAAGTGGAAAAGTTGCATTGTATATATGGGAGAAGTTCAGCTTTACAGCTCTTACAGGTAATATTGATGTGGTTGAGAGCCTGTGAGTAAGGTTTGGGGGATGGAAAACAGAGAAGATGTCATTTTGGGTGTCTGCTCTTAATTATGCAGCCAGGATGACAGCACTGATGAGTTATTCTACAGGCAATTAAGAGAAATCTCTGGATTGGTAGCCTTTGCCCTTATGGGAGACTTTAATTTCCCACATGTCAGCTGGGAATACCATATACTGTTACTGTTGGGATGACTAAGGCTGGGAAATTCCTTAAGTTTCCTGAAGAAAATTTCTTTACACAAAGATTCAGTGAGCTAGGAAAGGTGCCCTCCTAGACTTGCTAATTGTGAATAAAGAACAATTTGTGGGAGATGTAATAGTAGAAGGCTGTCTTGGCCACAGTGATAACAAAGAGTTGAGCTTCAAATATTTGGTGCAATAAGAAAAAAGGTTCACCTCTCCCTGCAGGCTGGGGAGCAGTGGGCACTCAGGCTGATTGTCCTCTTGTTCTGCAGCTCCCAGGAGGAGAAGAAGTTCTGGATCAGCACACTTCTGCTCAGGCCCTTGGTGTCCTCGATGCTAAAGTTCAGCAGAAACATGGCCCCAGCAGGATAACCTCCACCAGCCTGTTTATTTGCATGGGGTCAAATCTTTTGAGCCCACCTGAGGAGGATAGGCTCTCTGAGGTGCAGGTGATGGGGAAGGTGATGTTTACCAGCTGATGGCAGCCTTCCGAGTCCACCTGAGCTGTGTTGATCAGAGGTGCCTGGCTCATTCTTACTCTTTTTTTTCTATAGTGTAATAGGACTGCTGTGGGGTCTTCAGAAGATTTTGAGAATTTGGATCTTCAGAGTGATTTTGATTGTAGTAGACCCACAGGGTGCTGTCATTTGGAGAGTGAACAGAAGCTGCATTTCCCCAAGATGTTTTACTTTTCCTTTTAAACAATATGTAAGTACATAGTCTGTAGGAAACTTAGATACTTTTCCCCAAAAGCTTAGAATCAATTTAATGTTAACAAGTTACTGCATTGGCAAGTGTTGGTAAAGATGACCTAAGATACACTGTGTAAATCTTTTCAAACACAGTCGTTGAGTATTCTGGCTATCATTGAATACTCCTGCCTCATTTGACATGAAAAATGCTTTAGAGCACATACCACTTTTGAGCTGCATATCAAGGGACTTGTGATCCAGCTGGAAGAAGCGGTGCTGCTGTACTTACATTCACTATCATTGGCAAGAATTATGCCAACTGCATTATGTGACACTCTGCAAAAACACCTTTTCCCAAGCTGTCATCCAGCTGCAACTGCTTTATTCCAAACCCCGGGGTGTTGTCGCTATCAAGAGCATAACATTCATTAAAAAGGCTCCTGTCACTGAATTTTCAGTATTTCCCAGTAACCCAGTATTTATTTGCAAGAATTTCCTGTAAGAATTTAGGTAGTAAAATGGACTGAATGCTCTTGAAGTTATTTTCTCCAGGTTGGAGAAAACTGTTAGAAAACACTAAAATTATTTCCATATTGCATTAAACATAAAAATAAATGAATGGAGGCATATACCACTATTGAAATGCTGGTCCTTTGTCCTTTGTGTCTCTCCCACTGTACCAGGAAGACTGTATCTATGTATCTACATATCACAGGCAAGCAGTGTGTTTTTCCCTGTTTGACTGGACAGATATTCTGGAATGATGATAAGCCTATTAGGTGTATTAACTATATTGTGGTATCTCTCTGTATCCTGACGGTGTTCAAAAGCAGTTTGCTTTGAGCCCTATAAAAACCAAAACCAATAACACAATAAAAATCATAAAGTCTGAAGTCCTGAAGAGCCTCCAAGGTAAACTTACACAGGTTTTAGTGGAAGATAAGAATAAGCGAAATGGAGGCAGTGAATGGTGTGTAATACAGTTTACATAAATGTGACAGTAACATAGAAAAACCTTGTATTACATTGGCAGATTTTCTGTAAAAATATGCATGTAAAACAGAGATAGATGCTTTATTATAGAATGAATATATGTAATATAAAAGATTGTTTATGTGCAAGAGTGAGGTTCTTCATATTAAACTGTTGGTTTCTATTTTCGGTGTGTCAGAATAACTGGAGGAAATTTGTGGTTTGCCTTTTAATAACCTGGAGCACAACAATGCAGCCTTCTATGGGGAAAGTTATGGAATATATAGTCAGGCCTTCTGATACAAAATAAGGCAGCAGAGGACTACAAAGCATTGTTTCCTACTAGAGGAAAGGAGTTTGTAACAGACAATACTAAAGTTCTGAATGGAGACTCAGGTATCAGCAATACTCCATTGCTGTCTGAGCTCACTTGATCAAGGGAAAGTAAGACTTCCTTGTCTGTCTGTCTGTCTCTCTCTTAAAATAATTATTTACGTACCAACAAAGTTAATACTCTATAAGGAAGGCTAAGCTGATGAGTAATGCAACTAATTGTCCACATGGTTCCCAGCATGAGGTAATCCAGTCCAGTTTCCTCCTGCATCACAGAATGGGGTTCATATCACCTGGCTTACACTACCAAAATATGAATTGTTCCCCTCTCAGCCTGTCATCCAGACTATGATCAGTGGGGAGAGACAGTCACACCGAGGGCAGTCCAGCTGTCCTACACTGCTATTCTAGGATGACATGAAACATTGTTTGAAGGCACTGGTCTGTCTTCAGTGTCTGAACAGAGAGAATATTTACGTCTCTGTATCCAAGCTAGATTTACACATTAAAGATAAGTGATTCAAAATTATATTCATTGTCATTACAGATCCCACAAGTGGATAATACCTCACAAGAGTGTTTTTGTGAGCTATTTGTATTACAACATTTTAAGCAAAGCCATCTGATATGAGTTAAATAATCCCACTATTAGAACAAGGCAAATGCCTTTCATTTAGTGTATAAAGTCTTCCTTTTTCTCCTATGATGGAATCTGTTAAAAGTGAAACATTTAGTCATATTTTCAACTGGAATGGAGAAGAGCATAACCTAAGATGTCAGAAGAGTAGAGTTAATATTTGGAACTATATATACTCTGCGTTACATTCTTGGTGTGTATTTCTCACAACATCCAGCTGCAAAATATAGCAAAGCAGTGATGCACTTGAGTACATTTATTCTTTTATGCTTTTATGATACATACAAATTATGTTATACTCTTTGAGGGTGCATTTTCAGTCCTTTATGTCTCAGAAAGACATAAATATTGGTATAAAGAAGGTAAGTGGGCAGGCTACTGACTGGGCCTCCCAGCTGAGCTGGGCTCTCAGCCTGCCTTGTCCCTCCAACCTGCTGCTCTTAGGAGTTCTGGAGGATACAGCTCTTACTCATGGGAGGCACAGAGATTCCGCTTTTAAAAATCTGCCTGTTTCTTCAGACAGTTGGTTCCTGCTCTGCCTTACCTTCTGGAGGAACAAAAGGCTTTAACTGACTACAGAGACAACCTGGTGGTCCTAAACTAAACTTATCTACTATGAGGTAACTTTACATGCTCTTGTGTGATGCAGGGAAAATCCATAACCAGAGGAAGCTGTCTTAGAGTAGATGTGTGCCACAAAAAGAGACAAGCTGAAGTAATTAAGGTTTGAATTCAGCATCTTATGGCCAGTGCTGTGGAGTAATTCCATTTCTGACAGTCAAATGCTTTTTAATCTGTGTTAGTGTTTGTCTTCAGAATAATGTTTATATTATGGACTGGGAAGCATAAATGTCAAAACTATGAGTGACATAGACCAATTTTAATTTACTAAGCTTCTATTTTTATACTGAAATGTCAAATGCACAAGCAATCAGAGTGAAACCCAAAGGAATGCAGGGGAAAGTAAGTATCTTTGTCTCAAACTGGGAATGTATTTGTCGATATAAGCATTTATATTTTAAGCATTTCCTTCTACTGGTAAATGATGCGACCTATTCAGAGGTAGCCAGTGAAAAGCAGAAGTATGTAAAGGATAGAATGGCCTTTGCACTGTTTGTCCCAAGCTGTTTGCACATCTGCAGGGCAACTCAAAGGAGGCTGTTCACAGAGACTATAATTTGGCCCTTTAGTATCCCAGTACATTATCCCATGAGTCCTTCAATCCATCAAAGAAAAGTGAAGAAAAGCAAAAAGGATCAGAGGAAGGGCTCACTGAGGTCTTGCTGGAGACCAGGATCAATAAATCTTTAGTACAAGTGTCAAGAACCTTGTGGAAACTTCAAAGCACAGAGGAGCATTGTTTTATTTATGTTCACAAACAGCCTTTTGTGAGTGTGATCCCATCAATACACCAATTACCAGGCTAAACCTGGGTGGCCTTCACCTAGCACTAGTTGTTCTTGTGCTGCATTGATACCTCATGCCCTTACAAGATAGCAGGTCTTCCTCCACTCTTCTTAGAGTGGGCCTGCCATTGGTTTGTTCCAAGGGGCTGCCCATGTGCTTCTGGTAATATGAACATATTATAGGCAGTGTTACAAATCAAGGCTGGTCTTTAACTGACATGTTTAGGCATTGTTTCACCAAAAGCAGCTGGTAGTTGTTAGTTCTGCTCTCTACATAGTGTTGTGGTAAGGTGGGAATCTTATTTCCCTGATTTTTGAGCATTTCAGTATATTATGTCAGTAGAGGGTATGGATTTCCTTACAAAGGCTTACGAGTTCTAATCAGCAAGTTACAACTGCTCACATTTCAGGATTCCTATTTCCCTTTTGTTTCTCATTTTTTTGTTTGTCAGAAAACCAATGAAGTGGGGAGCAAGTTCAGAAGAAGAGGATACAGAGCAGAAATCATATGCTGCTCCTTGAATCTCAGCTAGGCAGAGAGTAAAATCAAGCTACTTGAAGAGTCCAAGTCCTTTCATTACTCAGGTATAGTTTTAAACCAACAAAACACCAACAAACCCGTCTTTGTTCTTGCTTTACCTTCCCAGCATTCAGATTCTGCTTCCCTTACTAGCTTGTGTGGTGGAAGCACATGTTGGCAAGGGTGCCATTCATTCCTGTAGCCTTCTGACAGTAGACACAGGATACTCATGGTCTTCAGACTGAGTTTCTGAACAGGCCAGCAGCTGCAGGGAGGACCAGGATGTGGAGGATCAGTACGATGGCTGTGAAGTTCAGCAGTGCACAGCAACAGAGGTGGTGTGGGCAATGGAAAGACGAGTGCAGGAGGAGGATGCAGGGCACACATGCTGCTCCCTCAGTTTGAGTGGAACACAGGCTAAATTCTCGGTCTGGGAGATGCAGGAGTACATCGGAATCTCACTCTGGTTCTTCAAAAAAACCCCACTGTGGCCACTAGGGAATGGTTTGAAAATGGGACTCTAGTTTATTCAGTGTTTACCATAGCCTAAAAACAATCATAACTAAAATTACCTCTGTTCATTTTAATTCTGCTTAATCTTCAACTAGGGAAGCTCAGGATTGCCACATCAGGCTGCAGTCTGGTCTGTGACTCCCATGTCATTAGAGCTTCACTGAAGTTGTAGTGTTTAACAGATGCTGCTCCTTTAATTTCTGGCCAGGTTTCTGAAGAGATTTTCCTATTCTTACGGACTCCCACATACAGACTTACAGGAAAGTTTATTGAGAGGTAGAAACATTTCTTCCAAAAAGAAAGAAAGCTCTTCCAGTCAGAGTAGCAGAAAGCTGATACATACATGCATGCTCACTTTCCTGTCACCTCATGGAGAGACCCCCGGTTTGCTGACTGCCACAGATACAATAATCCAAATATGATGCTCTTTTCTACTATTTGTTGAGATGTTTTACTGTGGTAAGGTTTGTGAAGTTTTGATTCTCATCCCCAACCATAAACACTGCGCTTAGACCTTTCAAGAATGCAATGGTAATACCTATGAGTATTTTTGTACCCTTTTAATGAGTACCAAATGCCTCACTTGTTGTTAACAGGACTTTATGAGTAGCACATTGACCTCAGTCTGTCTTGGTGGACCATTCAGCTTAATAGCACTTCCCAAGCTGACCTAATTTGAAGATGAGCCACCAGGGGTAAGACCCATTGGACTTAATTTTTGAAGTCTGCTAACTCAGTGTCAAAGTCCGAACTAAAAAACCCTAAGCTTTCCAGCAGAGAAGTAGGTAATTCCAGAGGATGATTTATCTGGCCTATTTCAGGATTAAATAAATCACTATCTAGAGTATCCTGGTTTTCATGTTTTTAATTTAAAGGGAGCCTACAATGACAAGTTTTAGACATAGATGTTAAACTTCTAAATGCCTAAACCAGAAACTTAAACTCTGTCTTGAATATCAGCATGATCATTTAAATATAGAAGCTTAGAGAAAATTGATGTCATAAAGTAGAACAGTATATATTTTTTTAATTAAAAATAGTGGAAACATTTTCCATTTAAAAACCCTTTAAAGTAAACTTGGTCTCTTTTTTAAAAGGCAGATTTTCAGTGGCTTTTCCTTGTTAATGAGTTAGTAATCTCTACTCCAACAGGGCCATTAACAAATCACTACTTACCAATTATTTTTTGCAGAAAGACGATTAAGTTTCTTTAAAACTTTAAACAATTTCTAGTGCTTACCTAAATTGTCCAGCCATAAATTTCTGCTCAGGAAATCTAAGTACTGATTTGACATTCTGTAAAACTGAGGTGGCAGAAACCTCCAGATATGAGTAATCAAAACCTTTCGGGGGAGATGATGTTAGAGGAAATAGATCTGTCACTGATACATGAAAAAGTTGTAATAATTGAAGGTGGTTTTAGATCCCTTGCTCTCTGCTGGATGTTTCCATACCCTCAGCTTCTCTCAATGCTAGTAAACTTCATGTAACCAAGCTACACAGGGTAAAATTTTCATGTGGGTTGAGGGAGAGAAGGATGATTAATTCTTTCCAGCTTTCTTCTTCAGACTGATTCTTTGGCTGTACTAACCTGGCAAAGTCAACAACGCAAGGCTTTGAATGTCCAGCTGCACCCTATAAAGGTTAGAATATTTCTTTGCTTCCTGGGTTTAACAAATAATTGCCAGGGACCAGGTACTGAAAAGTAAGATGGTATATTGGTTCATCTTTTAGTTATACCTGGATTCTACATTAAAACTCACTGGAATCAAAGAAGAAACTAGTGTTTCATAAATACCACCAGGATTTTCTTTTATTTGTTTTGATCATTTGCAGTATTACTTTCAAATAACATTTGATATAAAAAATAAAGTAGCTGAGCATTTTTAAGTCTCTCTATTTCTCCAATTACAATAATTCGAGCTATCTCAATTGTTTCCTTTTAATACCCTGTTAATAACTGTTGAGAAAGAGCTAGCAACCTTCTGCCCACAAACAGAAAAGCTAATAATTCACACATGGTGGTTAGGAAATTCTCCTTTATGCAAACATAGCTCCTTAGTTCAGATAGTAAGGATTTGTATTTTGCTGAAGAATGCTAGCTTTTTTTGTGCTATTCCCTCTTACCCCTCTTAAATCTTACTCTAAATAAGATCATGAAGAAACACATAAAAGCAGTAGCAAGAAATTTTTTATGCTGTTATAGGCAGTATTATTATTCTTTTAGTGCCTTACAGTACATTATCAAAGCATCTTTGGTTCTTTACAATAGTAAAAAGAAGGAACAAAGGAGTAAAATATTTTTAATGTCTCCTTCTGTGTGCATAGTCATTTTCTGGCCCTTTAGAACAGAACTAACTTATCAAAAATCAGATTAATTAATGCTTGTGCAACATTTTGAAGAGTCAAAATACTTACAAGATACAAGTTCTATTAACAAGAGATTTGAACAGTTGCGATAATATGGGGATCCTCTGAGTTAAATACAGCACTGAAAATGACATGACCTGATAGACAAAAAATCAAAACCTGAATATCAGGTCCACAGGTGGTGCAGGTATTTTGCTATTCTTAGTGTTGCAGGATAAGAATTTAATTCTGCTTAAACTTTTCAAAAGACATAGTTACAAACAGTTAAACTTTTCCTCTAGACCCAGGGTGATATCTGAGTATCCATGATAGACAAACACAAATAATTCAATTTTTTTTCACCCCTCACTCTCTAGAGAAATGTTCATCATTGGGCTGCTTGATCACCTCTTATGTTTTTTTGCACTTACATGGCTATCTTGGTAACGCCTGCACTGTTGAACTTCAGCTTATAAGGAGTCACAAACACACCAGCTTGACACAACCATTGAGTAACCACACTTTCATGCTCTCAGAAAAGCAGAAATAGAGCTTAGTCATAGAATAAACCCTGCCAGAGGATTATGTTTCTATAAGACATCCAAGCCTGAAGAATGGGCTTGTTGCCCTTTCTCGGCACTGGGGACATCTGTTTATGAATCGTCAGAACTCATCCTGGCAATCATGAAACAATTTATTGTCTTTGTCCAAAGGTGGTTAGAATTCCTTTTTGTAATAAAAAAACCAGGATTTTAATAAAATGTCCTCAATTTACTTTTGGGTGAAAAGAATTTTTAAATTTTGTTTGTTTGTTTTTAAGATTCCTTCAGTGGAAATTCAGGCATAGCTGCACTTTTAGAATAGTTGTTTACTGTGTGATGTAATCTGGGAAAGATAATTTAGTGGAAATTAAAGTATGAAGTATTCATCTGCTACTCCTTTCCTTGACCAAAGTTTCCCATAGAATATAATAGATGACATCTTCCTAGTGATTGTATTTTATTTGATAGTTTTTGCCATCAAATTTTGAGACTTCAAGGGAATAGATTGGTATAAAATACTCCACTGGATTTATAGGAAGTGAATGGTCTTTCCTACACACCTTTACTGAGCATTTCTAGCTCCTCACAGTATCAGCTGTCCAATGCACAGCTTGCTGAACTGTTCTGTAGAGGCTGCCTCATCAGTCCCAAAGATGACATAAAAAGGAGGGATGAAACAGCTTTTCAAGACAAGCCACAGGGATGACAAACTTACTGCAGAGAATGGCTATGTTCCAGACATAGCCATTCTCCAGCATATCTTACAGCTTTTCTAAGCTCTTTCCTAGGTCACTGCATTTATCATTTGCATTTGCACCTCTCTCCCACACAAGGTGCCTTCAGTGCCTACCAGCAGTCAGGTGGCTACCAATATATACTGCTTTGTGCTAGGTGTACTGTAAGTGAATCCATAAAAAGCTTCCTAAAGCAGCCGTGCTTGCCTTTGTCTAGGTCTGGCTACCCATAGAGTATATCTGCTTTTTCTCCCCTCAGAGAGCAATGCCAGTGGTAGAGTGACCAAGGGGATGTGGAACAGGATGGTGATTTCCTTACGCAGCTTTGTAGCTCTGGTGACTGTGGAGTGCTCCTTCAGCTAAGTAGAGGAAGAAAAGGCCTGGTTGCATTGCCAGACTGTCAGAGATTTCTAAGCAATGGTAGTGGTGACAGAGGGTATAAAAAGCTATTTTTGTCTTAGTACTGATTCAGCTGCAGTAGCTGCACTATGACACACTGGCTCTGCATCCAGCCATCCACCATCTTCTCCTCTAGGCACTGAAGGGTTAGTTACAGTTGTCAGCTGTATCTTCCTCTTTTCCCCTTTCCCTTGCCACCTCCCTTTAACTCTGTAGGCAGCTCAGCCGAGCTTCATCCTCCACAGTGTCACCTGCCGCACGCCGATAGTGACAGGAGCAGATACCACTGCAGGCAGTGACATCCCTCTGTGTCAGGCAGAATCTCCTAATCAGAGCACACAGCCCTGTGCACTGCAGCCATCTAATTGTTTACCTTCCAATTTTTTCCTAGGAAGACAGTGCTCCAAACAGACATCAGAATAGACCGTCAGTTGAAGCCCTCAAGACCTGGAAACTTGCCATTTATATACAACCTGACTACTGGTCCAGGGGCTGAGGCACAGCTGCTGAAAGAAGTAGATTCTACATGTCTGAGCTCTTAATCTCCCTTCCCTTTGTTCTCTAGTTGGTGGTTATTCTCTGACATAACCTTAAAGTGCAGCGCTTAGTCTGAAAGGCTGACATTAGGAACAGCAGCAACAATACTTAGCAATAATCCATCGCATTTCTAGAGTGTTTTTTGCCTACAGACTTAAAATGCCTTGAGAAAAACTTGTATTGTCAGTATCCTTATTGCAGAGGTCAGATCACTGCGAAAGAGATTAGATAATAGTTTCTCATCTCCTTTCTGCTCCTTTAAACTATTCTAAAAGCAAGAAAAGAGTGTGTGAGGGAGGGAGGGAGGAAGGAAGGGAGGGAAGGAAGGAGAGGAAGGAGAGGAAGGAGAGGAAGGAGAGGAA
>VXBU01012223.1:330129-417081 GCA_013400315.1 Bombycilla garrulus
GAAGGAAGGAAGGAAGGAAGGAAGGAAGGAAGGAAGGAAGGAAGGAAGGATCATGGGAAGAGAGAAAACAAGGAAGGAAAGAAGGAAAGATGCATGAAGCTCAGCCTTGTCTTTAGGACTTCAGTCACAGGCAAAAGAAAAGGAATGATATTGAGACAAGTAAATTAGGATTTAAGTTAAAATAATGCAATTAATGTTGATTCACACAGACTGATGGTAAGGAATTCTTGTCAAACTAACCCAATACATACTTTTTTGTGATGCTAGAACGTTGTCTGCTGGAGGTAATTATATTTGCATTGGCTTCTCTGAGTCATTTGATTTGATGGTATACAACCTTATAATTAAAAATGAAAACAAGAGAAAATCAGCACAATGGATGTTAAATGGAGTAAATGCTGGGTAATTATCATTTAAATATGTGAGTGAGAAGCCATCACTAAGCAAGCAGCATACACAGGATCCTAAGTGGATCTGCTCTCAGGCTTTAAAGTACTTTTTATCAGAGCAACATTTTAACTCTGGTGAAATGAACATTACCTCCTATTAATTTCACCTGTAGCAGATCTGAAGATTAGAGAGCAGCTAATAATGAAAGAGATGGATATGTGAGATTGGGCTGTCTTAACTTGCTGGCAAATTAGCCAGAATAAAAAAAAAAATCTGTTTTTAATAGATGTCATTTTGAGAATGTATATGTAAGAAAACAGAAAGAAGACCACAATCAGATGAGATGAGGGCAGTATATAGCTATCAGGTGGGAGATGAAGATGAAGACTAACTTGAATATTTAGGGCTGGCCTGCCAACTGGCCTAAAAGAATAAAAGTGGGGAAAGGTACCTAAATTAGAATAAAATCCGTGAGGTTCCTAGAAAATCTGAAAATTATCTGCATTTATTTTACAAGCATATTTAAGAACTCATACATACACGTTCACAAACACAGATGGATATGAGAAAATCAACAATCAGAGGAAATGAGGAAAAAGACAGGTCAAGCACACATTTCAAAACTTGGTTTACATTCCATTTAAATTCTTAGTCAAACTCCTGAAATCATGTAGATTTCCTCCAGCCCCCCAGGTATCTTTGACAATCACTTGTTTTAAAGGTGTTGAGATGCTCTAGGACTAGAAACCATCTTATAGTGAAAACTCAAGGGCCTTAGTGAGTTTAACTTACTGAAAGAAACTGATTTGATCAATGGAAATGTTGGTCAACCAGGGCTGTTAATATAAACATCTATAACACAGAAATGTAATATTTAGTTTATATCAATTCAAACTAGATGAGAAAAAATTAGTTAATGGCACAGGGCAAAGGATGGAACACATTACCAAGGGTTATGGGTAAATTTCCCTACTGTGAGGATTTTTCAGTCAGTATAGGATGGCTTTCTAAAACATGTGTTCTCTGGTTGATCTGTAAGTCAGATCTGAAATGGCAATTGGTTTAATTGAAATTCTGTGAACTGTATATTAAAGGAATACCTTGTGTAATGACTTTTGAATACCACAAAAGTTGCCTAAGCCTCTGTTGAGCAGGTGGCTTCTAAACCTGAGTGAACTTAAGTAAAGGTCAGTGCCTTCAAGAGACACAACAGGATAGGCAGAGCTGGAACCTTGGCATCCAGAAGTGCAGAGTCTTTTCTTTGGTCTGTTAAATCTCAGCTGTATTTTTACTGTCACTGTTTCCTAACCTAAGGACCTAAGGCAGCCCTGTTTCAAACATCATTGCCAACTACTGCAGTGTGAACTGAGCTGGATATTGAAGCCACAAAAGGCAACTCCCATTTATGTCACATTTCTTCTTTTCTAATAAATGTTATGTCTCTTTATGGCACCTAGAATTTCAAACACCTGTCTTTCTCAGCTTTCCTAAGACTCTACCAAACTATGTATAAAAATAATAACCTCATAAAGCAAACACAAGATGAAGAAGTAGTAAAGAATTACAAAAATGAACATCATAAAAAGTTAAACTAATCCCCTGAGCAGAAGAGGACTTCATTTTTCAAAAGTATGTCTGACTACTCCAAAGAATTTGCAGTTTTAAATCCCTTCATGGCAGTCACTTTGCCAACAGACAATAAAGCTGCAATTTAAAACTGCATTAATCTTCTGCAAAAGGCAGCAGAGAGCTTTCAGTGTGCTTTTAAAATTATCTTTTTCCTTGGAATACCAGTTACTACATGGTGGGGGAGGGGGGGAAACCTGCAATTAAAACTTCCAATTATCAGGATGAGGTCAATAAACCTTTTTTCTCCCTCCTACCCCATCACAAATTCCCTTTTACCCTGGTGTCTGAAGGCATACCTGCATACTTGTTCATCCTTCTCATTGCTTGAGCTATTTAATGCATCTGAATGTCTTCCAGAGCCAACATGGTTCTCTCCAGCATGGTTCTTTCCCAACTCGAGAGGAGGAATGTCTGTCCATGTAATAGATGTATCTCTGTTCAGTTTGTTTATGCCTTATCTTCTGTTTTCCTGTGATCTGAATAATCTGATCTAGTGAAAAGTGTCCCTGCCCAAGGCACGGAGGTTGGAACTAGATGATCTTTGAGGTCCCTTCCAACCTAAGCCATTCTCTGATTCTATCTTTTTAGATGCTGAAGTCTCTGAATAAAGGGCTTATGTTGCTGTTGAGTATGTGCAAAAAAGCTCCTTGTATCTCTCCTCATTTGTCCTACCAGGAACTTGTAAATGTCCTGCAATTCCCTGAATACAACCGTAGGGAGGTGTTTAAAATGGATGAGGGAAAAAAAATTAAACAAAACGAAAAAGGCATAATACACCAGGGGAAATATTCAAGATAGGAAAGAACATCTTCAGCTGGGTGCTGTTAAGGTTAAGGAGCCTGTATGTTCCCCCCTGTGGTGTCCTACATGTGGCTGAGGTGTAGGACTGTCACACTTACCATTTGAGAATTCAGAAGCTTATCTAGAAGTCTATATTCTCTGCTTGTTGTTATCACAGCTGCTGAGTGCCTTACAGGTTATAATGTACCTATCCTCACTCAGAATAGCTCTGTGAGTTAGATAGGACTCCTGCCACTCCTTATTTATTTTATTTTTTTTTCATAGCCAAAATCATAGAGTTAAAAAAAGTTTGAAGATGAAGAGAAGCTCACTTCATCTTTCAGTAATTACATTTTTGGTGCCTTCTCTCTTTACTTACTCTACTCTCCATCATTTTCAACAGCTCCTTGATCTGAAACACAAGGAAGAGGCTCTCTTGCCTAGGGTCAGGAAAAACCTGCTTCACTAAGCTGAATATTAGGATTACATTAAAAAAACCCAAGATGATTAATCGAGATGTCCAATTCTCTTAAGCCTCCTGGAGGTGCTGTACTGGCAAGGCAGCATTGATAGATCTTTGACAAGCCTCTCTCAAGTATGATTCTTAATTTTTCTGGAAAAAAAAGCAGAGGCACTGAGGACATGTACAAAAACAGTCAGATAGAAAACTACGGAACAAAGAAGTGTTTCCAAAATTTATCCCTGAAATTCAAAGAACTGTTGCCTTGTGATGTGCCATAGGAGGAGTGACCAAAAGGCATGAACACTTGTTAAATACTCAGTATCACTATAAAGTTCTTAGAAAATAACCAGCTCAGATTCCTAGCTTTCAGAGTACAAGTGTCCAGCCACTTCAGCATGGCAGTGTCTTTGCAGAAGTTTTACTCTGTTGCCACTAAAATATGCTAAGTCATTAGTTTGCTGTGAAAGTTAGGCAATGATGGCGACTGTTTCTTTGGGTATTTATAGTAAATTAGACAAGCAATGGCAACATAATGAGCCTTATAGATGGCAAAGAAAAGATGAAAAGACAATTCCTATCATTTGGTTTATTAAGCCATGAAGGAGATCTGTCTGCGCCTGTTGCTTGGCAGGAAGGGAGGAAGACATGCTGATTCGTTCATAAATAGAGACATTTTTGTATGTTAGGGCATTTGCTCCTTTAAAGGTAATTCACTAAAGAAATTTTAATATTTTTTCCATGCATAAGGAAAAAAACAGACGGTTTACAGCTTTTCTTCTTTAGCATGATCTTTTACTACAATGTTCTTACTGTTATGCTTTATTAGTAGATTGGAGGCTAGGGGAGTTCATTTATACGGCTTATACAGACAGATCTGGACTTCCATCTGTGCTGACTGAAAAAGCAGAAATGTGGTAGAGTTATATGCTTTGTTATTTGGAATTCCCTTGACTGTATTCATGGATCAATGAAGCCTGCAGAGACACAGAGCTAACCTTTGAGATGATCTGGGGCAGGCTATCAAACTAAATTTCATCCAGAGGTGAGCTGAAATGTGCTGTGATGCTACGTGGATATATCACTATCTAGGCAAGCATCTTCACTATGTACATTGTTTTCCATCAGAAACATCTATTTCCAGTGCAGTCCCAACAGCCTAGAAACCTGGAAAACGGAACTGGGCTTAACAGAATGGTATGGCCTCCTTTCAGTCAGATTTTTAAACCACTGATATGTGTATTCAATTTAATGAAAATTTCCTTGAAATATAAAACAGACATTCAGAAAGAAATAAAAAATTTACACATTGCCATTCTGAGGGAGGGAGAGGAGGCACTCATACTTTTGGAAAAGAAGATAGCACATTAGTGTCTCCATAGGTGTCTAAAGTCAAAAGGAGGTAAGAAAGGAAAGAGAGCAGTAGTATAACTTATTTTTTTTCATATCTAATAAATGACTCCTATGCTAAATGCACTTGTTAGATGTAGTCAGACAAATTATGTTTTGTAATTACGTTTGGAAAATCAAAATAAAGCTGTGAAGTTTTTCCTGATTTGCAAAGAAAAAAGCAAATCCCTGAATATTCCTTCACCCCTTAGGTTAGCTTGACAGAGAAGGCTTAGGAACTAGAGCTATATCTCAAACTTGCAAAGTAGCTAGAGAGGAGAAACAAATAGTGTCTGATAAGGCTTTTCATTAAAACTGTTTAACATGCTTGTAGCTACATTGTGCTAGAAAACCAGTGAGAAAGGCTGAACGCACAGCAGTGATGGAGGAGCATCCAAAATTCTACGTATGCAATACTTGCCAAGAAAATCAAAAATCTGATAAATAAAGTGCATGTTTTAGTGCAATCCTATAAAGCCTATAAAGCCATATGTTATTTTTAATGGATAGAAACATTCTGGAGGATAACTAAGATGCTTGCTTAATGGTCAATGATTTAGTATCAGAAGACTGTGGTTGTGATTTGAGGCTGAAAAAGCATTTTGCTTTAAACAGACAAGTTGGCCACTGCAGGGAAATACTGCTTTTTTCCCAGAACAGCCTCTGGGCAAGGCTCTAAATGACCCAATAACATGTTTTACCTTTTCTTTAGTATTTGTATAGCTTCAGTATAGTCTTACCTGAACAGCTGTTTTATCTTTACAGCTCTCTCTGAGGTGGTGAAATAGTTTTTGTTCAGATATATATGTGGAGATGAGACAGATGCACCAGAGATCCAAAAAAAAGAACTTCACTGTTACAGTCCCACAGACTACGCTGCCTAACTTTACACTGGGAACTTGGGAAGAACTACAGACATAAGATGGAATAACTAAAACATTTAGAATGCAACCATCAGATGAGAGGACATGAGACACTAAAGTTGGCCCCTAGAAAAAATGCTGAGAAGAAAGGAGTATTATAAACCATATAACTATACAGGATTTAAAAAATTATTTCCTGTGGGGAATATCACTTGTACTTTCTTAAATTATGTAGTCCTGCTCTAATTCAAAATATCCAGGTGTTGGATCTGAGTTTGTTTCATCTCACAATGTAAATGTGTAAATGTGTAAATATGTAAATGTCCTGATTACTATCCCTCAGAATGTGGAGAGAAGAACTTGAAATATAGTAGGATAGTGACAGTAAAGATTAGAGAGTAAAGCATAGCTAAGATTTGGAGAAGTCAGTTTGCCACGGAGAAATTCCAAGTCTTCTTTGAAAAGTACTTATTTTATCGAAGGATTGCTTCATTTGGTGTGGGAAGAAAAATCTGATTCTGTGCAGATTTGTATGAAAACTTATGCATTTCTTCACACAGGATAAAAGAGAAATACAAGCACCGATCTTGTTGAAGGTCACAGAACTGCAGTGCTGAATAAAGACATGGAAATCTTCATCCTAATGATGCTTTTACAGTCCTGGAAATCCAGATTAAGATAGGAACATAAACCATGCCTGTGAATACTGGGGCTAGCACTACAGTGATGACTAAATATCACAGTTTTTCATCTTAATCCTGCATGTGCCTAGGCACATGTTTGACCCGATACAGCATCTCAGCTACATGTTGTCTTACTTACACATCATTCCACTCTGCTGAGCTGATGATTTTGGAACAAGTTTGGAAACAAGGCTATTAATATATGTAAGTATTAACAGGACTGGGCTGAGAACTCTCCAAGTAAAAACCCAACTAATACTCTAAACTGGACAGATGGATATGATATGCTTTTGGCAGACTTCTGCATTTCCTCCTCAAACAGGTCACAACTGCTAATAAAACAGGGGTTTATGGCAATATTCATTTACATGATTTATTTTTCCTGTGGTTAGAGTTTATAACTCATTTGCTTCCTTTCCAGTCAGTATTTTCTTCCCTCTATTTATTCCCAGGTTGTTTATGTATGTATATATATTCCTTTACATGAATAAATATAAATGTTCTATCCCAAATACTTCTGTTTTCCCATGAACAGTTTATGCTCTTTCTCTTCTATCAAAATCTTTAGATAAAAATTGGAAGGATGTTAAATCTTTGCTGACCTGATTGCATTCTGTCATGAAGATTGCATTCTCTCATATTACACTATGTTGAATATTGTTGCCGAAGAATCATGAGAGCCGGTAAAGACAGAATGTGTAGTATTTACTACATATTTACATTATATATCTGGGAAGAAATATTAGATAGAGTAGATAAAAAACAGTTCAAAGATATATTTGTTCTTCTTCTTGTTTTTCTTTTTTTATTATTTCATATAAAGGAGGATCATGGCATGCAGCCGTTCCTTGATTATAATTACCTTTTCTTGGCTTTTGATCTGGGGTGATCCCACACAACTTAGGATACTCTCTCTGCTACTTCACACTATACCAATGTGGGAACTCTTCCAGTAGTGCTGATGCAAATTCAGAAAATTTTTGGATGGCATCTTCTCTCTTGCTAGTCACCTGAATAAATCCGACAGAATTTGCAGTAAATGATCTTGATTTTGTTGGACTATGCAGCTGTAAGTTATTATTCATTTGCAGACAACTCTACTGAATTTTTACAGGAAATAGTGGTTTCACCATTTTGATTTTGGTCGTGCTCATCTATAAATGGATGGAGAAATTCGTCTCTGGTGATCAGCAGTAGCAGAACAATTCAAGGCCTTTACGGAAGGACTTTAAAAACATGTTTTAGTAGATTTGGTCAGAGGAGAGAACTGTGAGCCAGATATCTTTATTGCTGTCCTTCGTCTCAGCTGAAGTCAATAAAAGGCCTCCAGTTCGTCTCCTTAGGAAATGGATCTGGCCCTACATGTCTTCCTGCGCACTTGGAAAAGCTGTTTCTTGCACAGTTATTCCTGCCTTTTGGATTAGATGAAACTAAGGGAAGTTAAGGTACTTTCCCACTTTGGGATCTGCAGTGAACTAAGCGCCTGCAAGTTTTGCTTCAATGCAAACACTTTTCTGTAAACCTAATGCATTGATGAAAACAACCATGCAAGCAACTTAATGCCCTTGATATTGAACATCAGCTTTAAAAAATCACCAGTAAAAGTTCCTACCATTGGCATCTGGTTCTGAATTAAAGTAAAGAAAATGAGACTGACCCATGGAAGCAGCTGTAGTTTTTGGCAGTACTGTTTTTCATTAAAAACAGTTCTGCATCCCTTCCATATTTTAAAGCACCAGATGACTTAGTTTCTTGCCTCTGCTCCTAAAGACACAGTGATCTATTTAAAATACCTATTCTCAAGAAGATAATTTTTTTTCAATACACAAGAATTCAGCAATAATAGATAACGTGGTCCTTCCTCTTCAGAGAAATCTGTGAGTATGGAAATGTGCCGGTGACCCCATTTCCTTTGCACAGGTGACCTCAGACAAAAACAGGATGTTGTGGAAAAATGTGAATTGCCATATTCTACCTCTCCTGAAGAGAAACAACATCAGTTTTCAAACTGTCTTTATTGCGCAGCAGAAGCAGAACAATAGATGAAGTACTAAACCCACAGTACTGCCATGTGAATAACCAATTTTTCAATTTTCTGGCAGTTCTGAATTTATTTTATGTTAACCTGTAAAGTAATTTGTCATACAGAATACTTGGCTAGATAAAAGCAAGAGGAAAAACAATTCCAGTACTGAATAATGCATTTCTTCAAAACAGTTGGTATTTCTTTGTATAGCTTAAATAAATGATTTAAAGAAATGCAAATTTTTAAAAGTTAATTTTGGAAATTTTTAAAACAGAATATTTTGGGTTTTTTTCAGGCTAGTTATGGTTTTGAACCAATTGGTTTATACCATGTTTTTCCATCAAAAATAATAGGATTTCAGTGGGAAAAAATTCTTATACCATCCACAGGGTAATCAAGCAGTTTTAGTTACAGGACTGAATCTTCATCAGAGCTGATCACATAAGTGCCCCTCTCAAAATATCTGTGATTACAAAGCTCATAACATATCCAGTGTCCTTTTCAATATTCCATAATTTTGCAATATAATATTCCCATAACTACAAGAATTGCTAACATCAGAGTAGACTAGTTCTCTAGTGCAGGCTGTCTTTATACATCTGGGATCTTCTTATATGTTTGAAAAAATGAATGAAAAGAAGATGGAATCACTGTCAAGAGATCTTGCACCTTTGCATGATTCACTAAGGGAACTAGATATTCCCACTGCAAATGGCTCAAAGGCTGTATATGGGGAATTGTGCTATTTCCATCTTTGTGGTGTTAAACAGGGAAAAGTAGCTTTGTGATTTGGCTTATTTGGTAATCCTTTCTTAATTATGGGAATATATATGAATCTAAAACAAAAGGCTCTTTCAACTTCTTGGTTTTCTGTCTACATGTTCCTCTTTAGCCAACGAAACATGAAGAGGGGGATACATTTCCCCTGATCTCACAAGGGTAAAAAAGAGGAACCTAATCAGAGCTAGTCTCCATGGGCTTCCTTTATAATTAATAGAAAGACATAGGTGCCTTCACAGAAGGGTTCATTTCAGATGAATTGTTCTGATGCCTACATTAGGATGAGATGAATAGCCTTCTGAAGGTGTCTGTATTTTTCCATTGGCTTAAAAGGGATCCTAGTGTGACTTAGATGCCTGAGGTAAGTGAGATTAATCCTACCTTGAACCAAAAGGGACAACATGGTTTGGTTTCTATAAATGTACTTAGACTTAAACAAGACTAAGGAAATTTCCATTACAGATCAATAATTTCCGACACTACGTATTTTCTGAAGAATACATTCATAAATATGTGCTTAAAGTATTTCTTATTAACTATTATAGGTGAGAAGATAAGAGAACAGAACCTTTCACATCATGTCCTCAACAGGATGCTTTTGAACATCTACATTTACATTTTGCTTGACTGATTGAGCCAATTACAAGTATGCAGAAAAGCAGTGCTGAACTCCAAGGGGGGTAGGATTATCCAAAAAGAATGTCCCTAACTTCTATAAAAGGAAAAGTGATGATTTTATTAATACACTTTTGTAGTCAGACCAGGGAAGTACCTAACAATGGTTGCAATTACCTTTTCTGTGATGGCATATCATTAGTTTTCACTTAATTGTCACCTGAGTCACTTGACAAAGATTTATTTGATGTTTAACACTACAAGCCAAGCTCTGAAATACTTGTGAATTAGAAAGAATTTTATCTATCCAGGGACAAGAACTGCTGGATCTCAATGCCAAGGTTTAATCAAATATAGATTTACAGTGTACTGCTATTTGTAAAAGATGGTGAAGTAGCTAAGTGTGTACTTCTGAGCAGAAATGGCAAACAAAGAATGAATCCCTGAGCTGTATTTTTTCAGAGACAGTGGGAGAAGGGAAACAGTGTATATACACTATCAGAGGAGCTAAAATAAATGCAAACTGATAATTATACTGTCTTCAGATTGACATTTATTATAGTCACAGCGTACATACTAGCAAAACATAAATGCAATGTTGTTGATGCAGTCGAGCTCTCCCTCATTGTTCCAGCCTCTCCCAGCAGCTGGGGTCAGCAGTAAGGACATGGAGCACATGAAGTGTGGCTGGCCACAGCAAGACCCAGATGCTAAGCTAGGGATGATATCTGTTCAGTAGCTGCATCTGGCTCGTTGGCAGGCTCTACAGGCAGATCTGCTGGCAGGCCTGGATTTGCCTCTGGGTCTGTCATCTGTCATGTTGTTACGCTGTTGATGGGCTGTCTCTGCTGCCTTGCCCTCCCAGGCTGCATTTGCCTTTCAACCACTTTTGCTGCTGAGGATTATGTGCTGTTCCAACATTTGGGGACAAGGGGATGGCAGTACATCGCTAAGATGTATAGTTCAGAGAGCAAGATCAGGGCAGCATTCTCAGAGTCAGCTCGGCACATGCTCATTAATGCATGTTTTTAAAAAAAGCCCTGCAGGTTTGGAATTCACTTGCAGCCTATTTGTTATGCTTTGCTGCTAGTTAGTAATTCAGGGCTCTGGTGACTCATGCACCTTTGTTTTTAATTATGACACTTTCATTTCAGCATATACCTGATGATGACATATACAATTGTTGATTAGCAAAGCAGAAGCCTTAATGAGCAGGGGGTAGCTAAGTGAGCTGGCTGTGAAAATAATATGAAATGTATCATTGATTTCTCCATTCTCTGTTGCGTGGTGCATAATAACTTGGAGAAAACCAGTTAAAATAAAATATTAATGGGCTAGCAGTACTGGGAAAACAGCTCACTGTTAACATGCTCAGTAGTGAGAGAAAATTACAGGTTTCATTGTGTATGCTGCACAATCTGCCTACACAGAGAGCTGAAGCCGTAGGCTCTCCCGGGGGAAATAGCTGCGGATAAGTTATTCAATTAGAACAGTATTATTGGCCAGCTACCTTGGAGAATTGGGTTGATGATGTTGTGATTATCCTGCTCCACATTCCTTCATGTCCCAGACAGGCTGCATCACTTTGCAACTTCCTTAAGTGCTCACTCAACTGTACAGTAGGTGAGCAATTGAAACAGAGAATATCAGGGATGCCTGAAAGAAAATCAATTTTGAATGAACTTTCTCTGCCTAGCCACAGCCTACGTATTCTGACTCATATTGTATTTTTGCAGACTTCAGTGTAGTAAGTGACAAAACTGGCAGTGGGAGGAAAGAGAATTTCATTGTGTGCATTTAACCTGTGGCTGGGCACCAGATTTCATATGGTAGGTTACAAAATAGTACAATGCTCCTTTAAGTGTGACATTCTTATTAGTGGCACGGAAGTTTTCAGAGAGTACTGCCAGACATGTTTTAAGAAACTGCTCTGACCCTTTGTCAATAAAGTTCCAAAATGCTTTTTTTCTTTTCTTTGAATGTTCGGTTTTTTTTATTCTTGTGCAAAACAGATCAGATCATGGCCTGATCTCTGTCTTGCAAATCCATTTTTTTGCTGACCTCCTGCTCAAATTAATGACATCTAAGAAGCATCGTATTCTCAAAATAGAACTCACTCGCACTGTGCTACATGCATAGGAACAGAAAGTGAGCAGCTTCTAATTTTTTCTTTTTAAATAAGCAATGTTGCACCTAAGGTTTAGATTTTTTTAAAAAAATTATATTATAAATCTTCATCTTTTTTATCACCTACTCTCGTTTTAGCTGTCCCTGATCTACTTTCATCAACAATGGGATTTTGAGACAGCCAGGACTTGCTGTATCATTTGTTGTGATATCTTGTATCACACAGGTTGTAGAAATTTTTAATATCATTAAATGAATTGGTGCCCTTTTTAACTAAGCAGCAAAGGTTTATGACCTTACCACTAAAACTCAAAAAATCATTATTTTTAAGAGTTGTTTCTATGTTTAAAATTGTAGTCATATTTCTTTCCTCGTCTGTCATGCATTGATGTAGTCTGGAAAATCTAACAGGGAACGCTACAAGGGGAATTCTTGGGAGAGGCACATTTTTCAACAGTGCTTTAATCAGAGCTGAGCTCTCCTGGAAAGGTGACTTATGCCTACTCTGAGTTCACATCACTATCAGTGATCTTTTCCTCGTTCTTCAAGGCTGTATGTCCTGTTAAACAAAGATGTACATCGTCCACAAGGCTCACAGGAGGGAGCAATTGTGAGGTGACAAATGAGGTCATTGGCTTTGCAGCTGAAGAGTCCCCAGACAAGTCCAGAAAGGTGCAATCTCTGAAAACAGCAGTGATGCTGCATGACCGATAACAAAGCTGGTTCATTTCCTTGCCGTTTATTCTTCATGGAATATAATGGGTGCAGGTTGGCAGCAGGGAGATACCCTGCCGGATCACCTTGTCCTTGTTGCAGTGCTTTGCACAGGGAGAGAGAAAACAGTCAGCCATGGCAAATGCCCAGAGCAAGGCAGGCCTGGAAGGGAGAAAAGGGAGGACACTCAAGCTGTGGGAGCTCTTGTGCTTCAGGAAAATTTGGATCATGATAGTGACTTCTTTGTAAAGTGCCTTGAAGGGACAGGACTAAAAACAATGTTTAGAAATGAAGTAATAATATTTATTCTTATCTGCTTGTACCAACCATTTTGAATAATTTTCTGCAATTCCTCTGCATGCTGCACCTCACATGACTTGACCCAGCTCCCATCCTCCCTTTTGTCTCAACATCTGGTACTTCCAGAGGGCATCTGCTGACTAGGGTGACTTGCACCAGTGCATCTGTGCAACTTGTAGACAGTGGGACAGTGGTTTTGAGCTTCGTGCTTGCAGGCCACCAACACATAAAGCATGAATATGGATGAAGTGCTGATGTGCCATGTGTGCTCACTCTGCTAATGATAAATATGATAATAACAGCAGTCCTACACAGTGAGTTCTCCCCATGTGCAGCCTCACTGATTGAGTCTGGAAAAGGCAGAATTCATCTATCAGCACCTTGTAGGGCCATAAAATACATTGACTTTTTAACTTCTTCCACTCCATAGAACCACATTTTTGCATGCAGATTATGCAATGGAAATTATTGTGTGACTCCTGGGATATGTAAACCACTGACTGAATGGAGTGTCATTTCCTTTTATACTACCAGTGGAGAAAATTATGCCATCTGAACCCACATGGTCACCAACTGATGAATGTGAGGCTACTAGCTTGGTCTTCATTCAGAGCTTTCCTGTCCATTTGCACACCTGTGGTCTATTTAGCTGTAGCATATGTGAGCTGCCTGAGCAGAGAAACCTGGAAGCACAGCCCTGGATCTGGTTAGAGGCTGTAGCTGGAGCAAAATGGGTGGCTGCACACCATACCGGTCCATGTAGTGCCTGTTAGTGTGACACATTCAGACACAGCTGGACCATTTTGGACAAGCTATCCTTCAGGAAGATGGTTACTTTCTGCAGGCTGCCCGTGAAACGTGTGAAATGAGCAGAACCACAGGTACCCTGCTCTGCCACTTGCTCCTGGGGCCGTCCTTCTCTCACATCATGGGGTTGTGCTGTCCTGTCACGAGCAGTGACCATGCAAGTGACACAAAACACAACCAGGCCCTAGGTGGGGAGTTTGCATCTTTGGAGCTGACTGAAATGCTTCAGCCGACTTGAGTGGGTGCCTGATTATACTGTCTCCTAGAGATGGGCTCCAAGAAGTATGGGACTTTCCTTGGATCACAAATGGGAAAGACAAGCTGGGTCTGCAAGACAACTCACTGAAAGCTGTGGGTTTTAATATGAGTTTGCTGAATACTTGTTTAAGTTTCAAGTACTGAGCGTGAGAATTTATTATCTTTACTGTCTAAAGAAGAGCTTAGGGGTTCAGCAGGAGATCATGATGAGGGCATAAAAAATAATCATGAATTATCAATCTTGGGTTCAGGTGAAGTGAAGAAAGAGTAAAATTCTTGGTTACAGAGATTTTATTTGGTTCTTTTTGGTCTGGCTTTCCTTATCCAGGCATGAAAAACTCTGAACTTCTCCATTAGCCTGGCTACATGGACTTCCTGAAGAGGCCTGACCCTAAGAGGACTTACAGATGGAAAACCATGTTCCTAGTACCAACACCCTGCATAGCAGTGACACCTGTCACCCAGTGACAAATAGCTGGTTGTACTGAATCCAGAAATTTTCTATGGCACAGTCAGGCAAACCAGGACAATCTGCTTGCATCATCCTGAACTTGCCCAGTGTTGGAGTGAGCTGTATCAAAAAGCTGGGGGAAGCCACCTGTGTCTAAGGAAAAGGTAAGGTTTGAATGTCCCAAATGGATCTGTGGCTGACGTCCTCAAGTGACCCTGGTTGTAAATGCAGGTACAGGTGAGTAAGGCTCAGTCTGCCCCTTGTTGCACTCCTACCTTTGTTCAAATTGACAGCTAAAATGTCCAAGTTCCCAAAACTTAAACTACTAACCCTCCATTTGAACACATATTACATTTTTTATCAGATTCTTTACTGTGGTCATTTCCAGTGTAGGAAAAATTCCAAACTAAACATGAGAGATTTTGGGGTGTTTTTGTAGATTCACTTCCTGAAAGATTGCTCTGCATCTTTATAAAAAATAATGATATCAATTACTTTAAAAGAAGCAGTGTTCAACAAAGGACATATTATTACTTAGACCTCTTATGTTACACTCAAAGAGACATCTTCAAAGTTACTGAAATAATTCTTTACAGGTTCTGGGAAGAAGCTAGATGCCCCTATTGGACAATATCTTCAGCAGCCTGTCGTCTGGGATGTGTATTTATTATTCTAGCAGAAGCAGGCAAGGGGGTATGAAGTGCAAAGCAAATGGTACCTTTCCAAAGTATGCCTTTTATTTAATTGTTTTAAAATCCTATTTTAAAATGTTCTATTCATCTAAATGTTGTGCTTGGAGAGATTCCAGGGCCATCTAATGTTAGTGGAGAACAAGGAGAATTTTTTGTACACATCTGCCTTTGAGAATTTTACAATTGGATATTTGTGTTGTTTCATTTTTGTACATACTTCCCCCTTAGGGAAAATTCTGCATCTGGAAGCACATGTTAATTTAACCCTTGAGTAGAGCTGCAGCAAAAATGGTTTGTGTTTGCCCCTTTGGGAAACCAGTGGTGATGGTGAAGAAACAAGCTGTCAAAGACTGTGAGTTTACTGTTGTTTCTGTCACCTGCTTATTTGAATTGGGAGCATTGGTGCATATACAATTTACCAACAGAAGCAAGTCCTAATATATAAGTTTAAAAAATCCACTTGCTATTGTGTGAGTGAGATAAGTAGGGTGTTGGAGAGATGGGTACCAACACTGCCACAGAAACGTAAACCCATCTTGTCACAAATGTGAGAAGTGTTCAGTTTTTTAAGATCCTCCATTTTTAAAATAGACTCTGACTAACACAAAAGGAAGAAAAAGGGAGCATGCCAGAAGACTGTTGAGATACTACATTGGTTTTCCAGGGAAAAGTACTGAATAGGTCAGTTTAAAGGAAGAAAAAAGGAAAAAATAAGAACCAGAACACAAATTTGGTTTTTGTTTTTAATTTGTAATGCAGACTCAGCATGGGAGAGAAATGATAAGTTTTGGCTGATGAAAAACTATTCTCTTGTCACTTCCTACTCGCCAAATGTCTTCCTAATAGTTTTTACAAATACAGCTAATTGTGTCAGCAATGGGAACCTACATTTAAAGAATAAACCTTGATCTTTAAATGCCAGCAAGATGAATAGGGGGAGAACTAATAGTAGGTACGCTTTTTGTGGGTGTTTTTGCTGTAACATGTTTGATGTGAGTGGTAGTTTACAAAGCAGCTAGTAGGAAGGCCTTTGCTAGCCTTGAGCCCAATTCATAGTTCTTCCTGATGTCCAGCTGACTCCACAGAACCCAAGAATTGCACCAGGTGGTGCTCCCTCAGGATTAGGGACAGGCTAATCCCTAAAAAAGACACGTTTGTTCTTGGAAAAGGTATTAAAAGAAACACTCTTTAGAAGACTCCTTAGAAACCTGTAAAACATTCCTACAATTCAGGCATCATCTGTGGCATTGAAGGCCATGTCATTTGTGCGGGATAAATAATGGTGGGGAGGTTTTTACAAGGCAACCAGTTAACAGCTCGACTGGGGAATGTACACACGGCACACACTTTCATTTGAAAGCCTGGGCTCATTGAGCCTTTGTTTTTGAAAAGTGCCTTTCTACCCAAGACTACCACATTCCTTATAGTCAGAAAGGAACAATTTGAAGATGCAGCAAATACAGCCTGTTCAGTGTCCAACTTTGCTCTGGCTATCTTCTACCTCAGGCAGACATGCCCTAAGCAGGTGTGCTGTGCCACATCATTCAGTCACAATGTTGGCAATGTGGTGATGTAACCAGATCTGGCATGCACAGCTATGTTAAAAGCTCAAGGCACTGCCTCCAAAAACAAGCTATATGAAGCAGGAGGTAATTTCTTTGCACCCATTTCCAAGCCCACTTCAGCTGACAGTTCCTCCCAAACCCATTCTCTCTTCCTTTCTCATCATGCTCAAGTTACCACCACTTACAGGTCTCTACATCCTTAATATCTTATCAGCATCTTCCTGTGCAAAGCCTTTCTGCTAAAAAGTTCACATTCCCAAGTGGCTTTCCATGCTATTTTCTTGGATGATGACATGAGCCAGTGCTCAGAGAATCACCTATTCCTTAGGCTTCCTGTGTAGCTTTGAATATTAAATAAAATTTAAAAAAAGAAAAACTTTTCTAAAGGGAAATTATTGGTTACCAAAACCAACCAGCACTAGCTCTGAGTTTTGAGCTTTTTCTCAATCAGTCATTCTGTGGGCCACTAGTGTAAACAAAATGTTTTGCAAAGAAAATTATTCATGTAGAGCAAAAAGCAGGACTGTTTCTGTACATGATAAAAACATTTCACACCTGAGCAGAAAGAATGCATGACAGCAAATTAACTTCAGTTGTTTTTCACACCATAGGTCATTTATTCCGCTTGAAAATGAGAAATATCTATTGTCTGTATCAGACAAATGAGATGTTTCCCATTCTAAGTCATTCAAAATGTTTATTCCTGCTGTTCCAGGAATTTAGTGTCCATATGAAATATAGCATATCTACCTTAAATATTCAAGTAACGTTGCCTTTTAGTATGCCAAAACAAGGAAAATAGGGTGACACTCAGTGTCTGGATCTAAGTGGTAGCAGTGACAAGAAATATATTTTGATTTCCACAATAATCAGTTCATCTAAGCTAATTTAGAAGATTACAGGACCTGCAATTTCTAGGATCATATTTTTTGAATCAACTTTGCAGTTTTCTGTCGTATAAGCTTTGTACTTTTCTTCATTAAACCTACTGCAGAAGTTGTTGTGGTGGTCACTTAAAATAAAAACTGCAAGGGGGGATTAGGGAGCAGGAAAATATATGTGCTTATCAGTTCTTAAAGCTGGCAAGAGGAAGTCAAGTTTGCACTTAGTTTGTGGATTTATTGTCCTGAGAGCAAAAGCTCACCTATGGAACAGAGCTTGTGATTAATTACATGCTAATAAAACACTTCCCAGGATATTTAGATGCTATTTCCATGCTATTTGACATCTGTTTTTTAATTTTAGTGCCTACTGGCTCACTTTAAGAGCTAAAGCAGAACTGTGCAAGTGATCTTCCAAAGCACAGATGTGAAAAATCCCACAAATTTAATAGGACCAGCATGGCATCCCAAGGGAGTCCCTCAACAATCTTGGGTGATTTCTGGTCCTTTCTAAGCAAAGGTGTGCACCCACTGCAGCATGGAGGGCTTCTGCATATGACTAAGGCCACATGTACAGAAAGAGAGAGAGAGAAGAAATGCAGCCAGCTGGGGAAACTGGTTCAAATGGTGCCTGCACACTGGGGATCTCTAAGGTCAAGAGTACCAAGTGTGCAGGCTAGGGTCCAAATTTCCAGAGAAACACACACACACAGAGATCATGACATTCCTAAATTTAAAATCTTACATTTGACAGAAAATAAAAACAATGGCTTGAGCATTGAAGAAGCAAGCATATTTTGATAGATGTTTCCTTAAAAATAGTTGCCAGTAAAACAGGATTTCTACCAGAAATAGAGTCAAATCCATCAAGTCTTTTTCTAATTTAGTAATAATTTGTTCCTTCAAATAGAGGCTCTGTCAGCTCTTTTGACAAAGGGATACCCCTGCATCTGGAAGATGATCCAATTACAGTTTAAAGACATTTAGAGAAAGGATGACTGACTGAAGATAGAAGTCTCTGAGAGTGGGGAAGGGGAAGTGAGTGTGGGTACATTCTCATATGAGTAAGGTGAGGACAATTATACTTGTCCTGAAGTTTTGCAGGGACTGGAGTCAGGTCCTTGGGGTCAGGTTAGGACCTGCTTTCTATTCTTCTACTTTTCCCCCTCTCACTACACACAGATCCCATATTTATATGAAAACAAACCCTTGCACTGGTTCTTTTTACTCTTACACACGTTAACCAAAAGAGTCCCTTAAATTAAAAGATTTGTTTGAGGCAGTACAGTAAAAGACTGCTGTCAGATGCCTTCTGCTGGGAAGTAAAAGAGAGACTGCAGGCAGCCTTTACCTTGGGAATCCCACCCAGGGCAAGATCGCAAAGAGCTAACAGCTCTTCCTAGTTCTCTCCATGTACTGGGAGTTGTCAACATAACCAGGCGACTTCATTATCACGCTACAGCAATGCCTGAAAGGACAATTGCATGATGATGCAGTCCCATGTTATCCCATGCTTGTCACAGGTGTTGAGATCCTTGAGCTGTCATGGGAATGTCCAGCTGTTGAGGAAGCATTTGAAGTAAACTAACTGCTGAAAAAATCTGTGTGCTTCTATTTATTACAAATAGGCTCTGCCTGACTCTCTTTAGGCATGGCTGGGCAAATCTTAACCCTTGCAGCTTCAGATCTTTAGACTTTCTCCTTCAGCCAGCAGGGCTGTGAGTCATTGGATTGCCTGGAAACAAGCAGGGGGCTTTACACTATAAGCGTCATGGCACATGAATTTTAAGGTCTGGGCAGCTGGCAAAAACTTGAGGTCTTATAAAAATTTTTTCCATAAAAGAAAGAGATTGATTATGGAGTTAAGATTTCCTTAATGAAACTATTAATCTATATACACAGTCTTGTTTCTTTGACTACAAGAGGACTCAAACAAGAAAATAATTATTCAGACCCAATCCCAAACTTATTTTGGCCAAACACACAACTGAAAACTATTATTTTGCTTTTCACTCTGCATTTCCTCTGTCAATCTACCATGATATCTGACGATTTCTTTCAGCCTTCTTAGTGTTTTTCTGTATTTCTTGAGAAAAGTTCTTCAAACAATGCCTTTTATACTCCTGAGCAATTTTAGTGTAAAAATAAAGCAGAAGTGTTTTAGCCAGTTATTCTGTTCTATGAATTGTTTTAAAGAATTTAATCCAGAACTTCCATATGATCCTGTTTCCATGCAGAAAGAATTATCATTGTTATGAAGAATAGGACTGATCAGCTTTGCTATTAAGCAGTACTGAACATCAAACTATTAAAAGAGGGTTTCTTACCATCAATATTTTTGACAAGATTAGTATTTCACAGCTCCCCACAACCTCTAACAATATCACCCACCGTATTCCTCATACCATTGTGCATTTCCGCTTCAGTACACCAACTAGCTTGGACAAAGTTTCATCTCAGTTTGCTTTCTTACTACACAGCTGGAAAACAAATGGCTTTGCTGATGAAGGTGGATTGGTTTTTTTGGTACTTAACTGCAGTACTTACTATTGGACACAGCTTAAAATATTGCCACAGCGTTATGGGAAAATTTCTCATCCTGATGATTTTGCACATCTGTTCTAGCATGGCCATAACCTTTGGCCCTCATTATTCAAAGCAGAAACTTCATTCTAACAGAGTCTGAGATAACAACTAAAAAGAAAACTTTATTGAGGCTGTTCCAGTATTTGTGCCCCATTCCTGGGAGGGATTCAAGGCCAGGTGGAATGGGGCTTTGAGCAATTCAATCCAGTGAAAGATGCCCCTGCCCATCGTGGGGCAGAGCAGTGGAACTAGGTGACTTTTCCTTCCAACACAAACCATTGAATGATTCTATTATTATTCTATAATCCTTAAATACAAATGTTGACACCATTTTCACTTTAGACATTCATATCTTATGTAAGGAAAAGATACCACTGAATTAAAAAACCACGTTAATTATCCATAAAAGTTGTACATCATTACACAGCAGAAGCTTTGCTCCTTCAGCTGCCTTCTTTGACACACACTTTGTAAGGTTTTCTTCCCTCCCAGTTCATCTTTAGGCACATGGAGACAACCTGCTCCTGTGCCTTTAAAGTTTCCTCCCAGAGGAATGCCCAGCTTTCCTGGACTCCTCTGCCCTTCAGGAGTGCCTCCAAAGACACTTTCTCTATCAGGCCCCAAAACAGGGGTTAGAAAGATATGGGAGAAAGGAGCAGAAAAAAGGGAATGTAAAAAGAAGGACATATAGAAGGAAGGAGATGGGTCTCAGCATTGAAATTCTCTAAATAAATTCACTTGTAAAACAGCAAGGTTCCTTGTAGGTAACATGGAAACCCTGGGTATTGCCGCACTCCACTTCCCCCCTTATGGCCTACATGTCCCGCTGCTCAAGGAACCTCAGCACCAGAGAGAATAAGAATTTTTAAATGAACAAAAGAGGTTTTCCTCTTTCCTCAAAGTTTATTTGTGATGTTAATGCAAGTTTTACTAAATATGCAAAGTAGTTTAAAATGCAGCATATTTAAACTGGTAAATCAATAAGAAAATGGGAAAGGAGGGACAAGAACTGCATTCTTTTCCACTGAAAACATTAAAAAGTAAATGTGTTCCTGTTGATGAGGCAGGAAAACAGAGCTAAGAATTAAAAATGCTTCATCTCTTCACTGATTTCTGCCCTTTTTCATTTTTTTCCAAGTCCTTGGAAGAGGATCAGGGAGCCCAGAGCAGTGTCTTGCTGATCTCACATAGCTATTTCATGCTGAAAGTGCTGATCTAACAACCCTCAGGTGCATGGTTGGGAAAATTGTGATTATTATTCTGAGGACTTGCCATGGGGCAGCTGACCGTGGATTCTTAATGTGTACCAGATGGGACCATGGCTCTTACTTTTTACAGAGAAGTATTTAGATGCACTCTGAGAATAACTGTGATAGGCTGCAGGTTAGTGGTAACATGAATTTTGTGTAAATTACAACTGTTTACCACAGCCAGGGAAAACACAAATGGAAATGCCATGAGTTTCTAGAATCAGACAGTTCTAGAACCCAACATTTTTTGAAATGTTTGATAAAATGTGAATTTAAACTTTTGTGAGCTTTTCTTCTTTAGTATATTGCTTATGTAAAGCCCCAGAATAGTGGTTCAAACACTGAGTGGTAAAGGATTCATCTCAACTGCCCTCATACTCTGTCTGCAACCGAGATGCTCAATTTCAGTCCTCTCATCTTGCTCCACAGTCAGTGGAGAGAAGCACGCATCCATTTGATGCTCCTCTGAAGTACTCTGAGATGGTCTCTATATCTGCCTAATTCTCTCAATTGCCCATGAGGGGAGTCCAGGACAGCTAGGCAGATGTAAATGCTCAAATCCAGAGAAAAGTCTTATTCCAAATCCTCTATTTGCTGTTACAGGAGATGAAAAATGAATGTGATGGACATTCCACCTCTGCCTTCTCTGCTGGGCATATGAGTAAGTTTTGCAATAGCGGTGTTGGGTCCCAGGTGAAAATGATGAGTTTTGTAAAATCAAGGCACTACCAATTAGCATTTGATCATTCCTGATCAAAGGCTGTGGAGGTAGGCACCAAACCAAGGTAGCACTTAAGCATGTACTTAACTTTAAACATGCAATTAATAGAACTGACAAGTTAAGCACTTGTTTAAGTGCTCTGCTGGATCTAAGCCCTCTTCTTTTAACCAATACTCACCTTCTTCTTGCCAGTAGAGCTCTGACAGGAATGAATTACACAGTTGGATGTTCTACAAGAGAAAAGCATGTCTTCTGTGACATGCACAAAGATACCATTTGGGTTTTAATGAGAAGCCATGTTTTTAAAATAATAGGAAGGAAAGAAAGATCAGAGAAAATGTCCCTTTCAACTTAGTTCTGAAAAGCCATGACTCAATATTTTTATTAAAACAAGCTGTGTTTCCTTCATTCTTTTCCCCTTGACTTGTAAAATTGAAAGTAGTTTTATAAGGAAAATCTACAATTCTATTCGGCATGCAGAATGCTAGAGAAAAGTCCTAAATTGGCAACAAAGGGAAATATTTTTATTTGTCAACTTTACTGATTGAATAACAGAATTTAGAGCAAAAAGTCATAGAATTTGTTCCAATAAAGAAAACACCTAACAAAAATGTTTTGCCTCTAGGAAAACTGATTTCTGATGGATGCAACCCAACTAAATACTTTTTAATATATTTTTGAACTTTTTTTGCTAGATATTTATTAATGTTTCTTCCTCTTCTTTATTTTTAGTATTGTTCATATTGCATTTGGTCTAAGATTGCACCAGTGTTCAAATTGATGCTTTACATGCAAAAATTCAGGAAATCTATATTTAATGTTCCTAGATGAACTGAATCTCCTATTGGAGATATATCTCCAAACTCTGAATTAAGTTTTTTAATTATTTAGCTCAGTCCATTGGAAGTTAAAAGATCAGTCCATTACTGAAGATGTTCGTGGCTTAATCTAAAATACCAATGACATCAAAGTGCTCCCATTGCAATTCCAATATTTCTGTAATCCCCAGATAGGAAAGGACCCAGATAATAACTGGAATGCTCTTATCTCACCCAAAAATCTACCTGAGCTTAAAATTGCTCATATCTTTTATAAAACAACAAAACTCTGGTGGGAACAAAATGTTTTTATACAATAAGACTGAAGATTGACTCAGGCAATTCTAAACAGGGAAGGACATCAAGGTGGATGTGTGCAATTTGCAGAATTAAAGAGATGATGTAGAAAACCCTACAAAGTAGTAATTTTCCTTTTTGTCATGTAAAAGTTCAGTTTCAACACAATTGCTGACTAAAGCTGTGCCACAGCATAATATAACATCCTTATGCATGTGAGAAAACAAGTTACTGCTAATATGAGAATTTTCAGAGAATGTCCTGACTTGTTTAACAAAAAACCCTCATCCACTGTAGTGCAAAGTCAGTGTTTCACAGACAGGAGAATAATAGAGTTTTGAAATTACTAGCAGAATGCACATGAAGGAATTAACTGCCTGCCCTGATAAACTTAGGCAGCTGCAGCTTTAGCAGAAACAGCTTTCTGCATGGATGTGGAGGCCCTGGAGGCCCTGGGTGTAGGGATGTGTAGGGTTTTTTTACCATGAGCAGGGGGAATTCTGGCAACTCAGTAGGGAGTCCAGAATTCCACCAAAAAACTCTGTTCTTAGAGGCACGTGTGTTACATTCATTTTCACAGAGAACATTGTCCAACTCCTACCTCTCAGATTTATACATCTGTAGAGCATTCATCAATTTTAGTGAGATTTTATACAAAAACACTGGAAGTAGCACCTTCAAACTCCTCCTGTTATGCAGTTGTTACTGCTGTTACTGACACTTTGCTCCTGAGGAACCCATGAAACAAGATCCAGATGTCAATGTTAAGTAGTTTTCTTACTTCTCTTTATAGACTTAGACTGTTTCCAAGGACTCTTCATCTGTAAATACCTCGAGTACTGCTTGACTTGTAATTTCTTAATTAATGTCTGCATGCAACCCTGTGCTCTAGGATAACCCTTCTTGAGCAGGGAGGTTAGATCAGATGACCCTTTCTGTAATTCTTCTCATTCAAACTTGTGTTGTTCTCAGAATGAGCTCATCATATTAAAACACCATCTCTACTTCACTGGCTCTGAATATAACAACCTTATTCAGCAGACACCTAATCCTTCTCAAAGTAATTGGGAAAACCCAAGACTATTTATTTTCTCTGCTCCCTACTGCTCCCAAACAACATTTAAATATCAATTTGCATGCTTTATAAAATAATAAGCAAATTTCTTTTAAATAAAAATTATTCAGCTTAATACTTTAATACTTAATACTGAATGACTCACTATTTTCAAGTTCAAAAAGAGGTAGTTGTCAGAATCCACTGTTACATAAATTGCAGGTTTAAAATATAGATTTTAAAGGTGTTAATTATGGATCACATTTTGAAAAACTGCTACTTGGGGTTTTTAGGTACCTCTTTTGAGGAAGCTACCAAACGTGGTTTGGACCCTTACCAGGTATTGTAGTGTCAATTTTTTAAGAGGAATTTTTTGCCCAGTTCCAATGCTTACTCTGACTGTCAGGTAAGGTATTCAAAGAGGAAGGTTTTGAAGTGTCCAGGACTCTTGGTCTGCTAAGAGAAGTCTTTAAATTGCAGAGATTTACCACAGCACCGACACCACAAAGGTATTTATTCCCTATGAGCCACTGCATTTTGGAACAGGATGGTGGAGGAATAAATTGAGAACTTCAAGCATTTTGCAGATACTTTTGGAAAAAAAAATAATATTTGAATGAAGTGTATTTTTGCCAAAAGTTATATTCATTGTTACTTAAAACTTATGGGTTTTTGCTGATGAAAATTGTGGGGGAAAAAAGTAATCATTTTCTAATGCTGGAGGAAAAAAAAAAAGGTTACCTTTCACCCCTTTAAATGGTGTGGTTTATTTAATGAAATTTATTCTTGATGTTTCAAAGGCACTTCAATAAATCAGGACTGTGTAAATTAGAACCACACATCTGCCTCAGAATGACCTTCTGTTTTCTAGATAACTATGTCCACAGTCTTTCAATCTGTGTTTCTAACCTAGCTACACTTAATTATATTTTAAAAAATACAATTCTTGGGCCTCTCTTCAAACTTGACAGAGTATTAACTTCCAGTTTAGAAAATTATTGATCAAAATCCAGAAATTCTACTGCCAGAGTGATTATTCCTACTCTTAAAAGGAACTATTGGTCTGTTATGGATGCTAGAAGGAACAAGCAGCATAGAGCAGTGTTGTTAATTTCTGTAATGTGGTTTTTCTTAATCTCAGTTATTCTTGTCCTCTTTATCACGTTGCCTATCTGATGGAGAACAGACTTGCCTCATAGAAGTCCTAGCAAAAATTACAGGCCTCATACACTCTTAGCTTTCCTCACTGCAGAGATTCTGTAAATTTCAGTTTCATAGCGCTGTTCCAAGATCTCAGGATCCTGGCTGCTCAGGATCCCCAGGGTTCCTGAATGGTGCAAGCATTCTGCACCCCTGGAAACCTCTGTGAAGAACTGCCAAGAAAATTATTAGGCTTATGTGTCTGTCTCATGACAACATTTTTTCTCAAAGGATAGTGCAGCAGAATCCCCTGACAGGAGACCAAGGTAGGGCACAACAGATTTCAGAAAATATTTATTATAGCATCTTTTACTGTTCAAATTCATAGAATCATAGAATGATTAGGGTTGGAAGGGACCATGTCATCTATTTCCAGTGCGCCTGACATAGCCAAGGACACTCTTCACTAGACCAGGTTGATCAAAATCCCCCACACAATGGCCTTGAACACTGCCAGGGACAGGACATCACAGCCTTTATGGGCAGCCTTTTCCAGTACAAAATTTGTTATTCTGAATAGAAATGTGAAGGAGCTACACAGCCCATTGCTGATGGCAGTGGGTGTTACTGGCCCTGGGAACTCAGTGTCTTGAGCTCATTGGTTCTTATGGATTCAACAGGACCATCAGCCTCTGGAACTCCAGTTTTGTGACACTTTCACATTTGAGGTCTCAGCACAAGTTTTTGCCTACCACTCTTTAGCCTGCTTTGTGGGAAATCTTTCTCCATCCACACCGGTAGTTATGTATACAGTCAATTCACACATATTCACACCAAAGGGGTGTTTACCACTGGCTCACCTGCTAAGTGAAGGTAGCAATGTAAAATGGATGATACAGTACACAAAATGAGAAATTAACAATAAATTGATCTATTTTTTTCATGTTTTCTCTTAGGTATAAATAAAAATCTTATTGTGGAATCTAGCAATCTTCATTATTTGACCTACAGAGTTTGCTATCCCCATTGTTCTTTTCAGACATACACTTAAAATGTATGTATATTTTGTGATTTGATTCTGAAAGGCTTATTTGCAGATGTCAGGGGGATACTTGCCTATGTGATAGGTGTTCTGAGTAGAATTACAGGATTGGGCACTATTTTTTGAAGTATATGCTGTGAAATACATAGATACAAAACCCAGGCAGATTAATATACAATTATGTTGTAATTGTGAAACCTTAACACTGTGTTAATATTGCTTTCTTGCATCTAGTGTGTGATACATTTGAGAAAACATATGGCACATAATCCTTTCCAAATGGTTTTAGAAATGAAAAGGTGTCCTCTATGAGCCTGTGTCACTCAGGAAGGGAATGTTTTCTCATTTCTCTGGGTGCTGGAACCCCATGATGAGCAGATTTGCATAACAATTAACCTCTAAAAATAATTTATAGCCTCTCAGATGAGAAATCAGCTTCAGGGTAGTTAAAAGGGGACACATTCTTTATTAACATGACTGTTTGTATAAAGGAGACATCAAAGCAGCGTACACAGTCCCTCATATTTCCTATGCACTAGAGTGCACAGTGGTGCTTTTCTTCCATTATTTCCTGCAGAACTGTTAGGGGAGGAGAAGAGAGAGAGAGAGAGGCTTCCTTTATTAACAGAAACTCATCTAGCCTAATGAAGTGTTTAAAAGATTAAACAATCCATTGTTTCTGTGTTCATACAAAAGTGCAAGAATCCTCTTATTTCTTACAGCTGTCCTACCAGGCTGACAGTGGAGATGTTCTGTTTTCACTTACTGTCTCCCTGGCTCTGGGGTGTGGACAAGGAAAACGCAAGGGCAGGGAGCAGCCATGAATAGGACAACTTGTAATTTAGAAGTGCTTGTGGTTTCACACAGCCAGGGCTAGTCCTAGGATAACACACTGCATCTGAAGTTAAATCCTCTCTCCCACAGAAGGAAACTGGTTTATTTTGACCATTTGCTCAATCTTGTATCCTACTGTAGGGCTTTCTCTCAAACATTTCTCTTTGTTGCTCAGAAGACAGCATTCAGTGTCCCTTGAAGCCTAAAGCCTTTCAGTTTTAAGTGTCTGCTCACTTATCTTGATAGACTCCGCAATAGACTCTGCTTTACAAAGCCTGTCCCAGACAACTCACACACCAATGAAACTATTCTATCCAGAGATACTCCCATTGCTGTTTCTCTCTGCTGTGACCATCTATCTCCATTACTCAGCTTGGTGTGAGAAGACATAGCTTTGTTTTCAGTGGCTTGGTGCTTGCCTCCTGCACAACTTCCCTCTGAGTGCTCCAAGTAGAAACAGCAAATGGAGCTACTTCTGAGGCACAAATGCACATCACAAACTGACAAAGGCTGTGCTTATCTTCTGTTTCCTGAACTTTGCAAAATTTTTGGCATTGGCAGTAGAGACGTTAAATCATAACAGTAAATTACAAGAATAAAAACCACCAGCAAGCCAGTTGCCCATTATTTTCAGCCTCAATTTTACACTGGAAATCTCACAAGAAAACCTGCCATGGGATTTCATTCCCCAGTTTTGCAATCCCAAGTGGCCAGAAAAGTTTTGACCAAACAGCTAACAAGTGACTTACTTAGCTAGGTTAAAACTTTCCTGATGCCAGTTTTTATCCACTGGGCAGGGTGTGAGTAATGGGAAGGAGCTCATCCAGCATTCAGTCTGTTCAGGCAGTCTGTGTGCTGCTCTCAGGAAAGGGATTAATGCAGTCCCAAGGTGCTTACTGAAGTGTTCGTACTATTTTGAGAACATATTCAGTTTGGCATTTATGATTTTACCTATCCATGCTAGTTTTTATATATAGTGTATATATACATAAATAACCAAACATTGAACCTTCTTTTTGAAAGTATGCTTTTGAGCACCACTAAACATCTTTTGGTGGTAGTTCAAAAGACAGAAAAATAGAATCATATGGTTTTGGTTGGAAGGGATCTTTAAATATTGCCTAGTCCAGTCCTGTTGCCATGGGCAGGTGTGGGTGGTTGTGCTGATTACAGAGGAGTGGAAGAGGTCTTGCCCTTGACAGGTCACAGCTGTCACCAATAAGGACGAGCCCTGTAAAAGAGAGGATTAGCTGGCCCTGAGTCAGTTAGGGGCTGCTGGCTGTGCTGAGAGGAGGACAGTCAGGCAGTCATGTGAGGGACAGGAAGGTGTTAGCTGGTCATGCAGAAAGAAGAAGAACAAAGTGGTGTGTGGTGCTGCTTGGGTGAAGTTTAGTCCTCTGAAGGCTGTGTGGTGCTGCCCAGGGAAAAGGGCTGAGTGATGCTGCTTGTGGAAAATTTAGTTCTTTAAAGTGTATTGTGTCCATCTTGACTGTGGTATGTGTGACATATGGCTGGGGGCCTCCATGACCCGTAAGGATCCTTTCTCCTAGGTGAAGTTGTTTAGTGCTCCCTCCAACCTGGCCTTGAGCGCTTCCAGGTCTGGGGCATCCACAACTTCTCTCTCATCACTCTTAAAATGAAATCAATTCTTATGTCTGTTGTGGTGAGTCCAATGACCAGCTCTTAACAGCAGTTTAAGACTATTTTCTCTTGTACAGTCACTACAGGCTTTAGCAAAAAGTCTCTTTCTTTTATACTTAAAGGCTGCAAACTGATTTGCCTTCCACAAAGCCTTCTCTTCTCCAGGCTGACCAGCTCCAGCTCTCTGGGGCTGTTCACTGGTTTTCAGCATCTGAAATGCAGTGTTGTGATTTAAAAATGTGTATTCAAGACTCTTCTTCTTGGGGAGGTATTTAACAAAATTGGATAACTTTTTAACTGCAAAAAGTAAGTTATGAGCCAAATGAAAACCAAATCTGTTATTCATGGCATCCTTGTCTTGGCCTTATAATACAGGTATGTTCATCCATCTCAGTATTTCAGCTGCTGTAGAACAAGAGAACACACAGGTATTTTCCATCTCATGTTTCATTTTTGTCATGTAAGTCAACCTTGTAAATTAGACTAAGTGGTATTTTATTGAGGTGACTAACATCACAGACTCAATATTGTTCATTCCTTTCATGTGATGTGAAAAGTCCTTTCCATTGCACTATAATTCAGCACTATAATTTCTGCTGATTTTGAATGCTTTCTTGAAATTCTTGCTAGACTTCTGGTTTTGTTGGGGAAGAAAGACATCCCTCTCTGTTCTCTCACTATCTCGATCATCACCACAAATCTATCCACATTGTTATGAAGGTTTATCACCAAAAGATAGTGCACTAAGGTCTTTATCAGGCCACCTTTCTTCCATCAAGGAGATGGAAACAAACCTTTTTTGACCATTGTTTCCATCTTCAACTGAATTAATGCACTAGGTAATGAAAAATTTAACAGTGCCAAGTTTATCAGTTTTGCTGTTTGGGAGAGATTTGTCTGGGTAGCAAAGGCCTTGAGAAAGGCCATTTCTGTTCTGTGCCAGATCTACACATGGAAAAAGATTGCTCAGGGAAATGGAGTCATATTCTTGGAAGTCTTCAAAGAAAATGTAGATATGGCACTTGAGGGAAAGGTTTAATGTTGAACTTGCTGATGGAGCTGGGATCACAGTTGAACTTGATGATTTCAAAGGTCTTTTCCAACCTTAACAGTTCTATGATTCTGTGAAAACAAATTACCACAGACTCATGAGGATGGGTTTTGCATTTCCCTCTGCTCACACGGCCTGGGTGCTACTGGATTTCAGAGATGGCTGCCCCAAATCCTAGGCCAGAATAAGCTAATTGCTAAGGTTCTATGTGGGAGATGGGAGTTATTTTCAGTGAATATATGGCAATATATAGACTTGAAGCGTTTGAAATATCCTTAGAGACCCTGACAAATAGTTTCTCATCTCCATGACAAATATATAAAAGTGGCAGCCTGAGAACAAGACAGTGGGAGGTGAGGCTTCTTCTGACCTCCTACAAAATGACCTAGTACTTCCAAGAGTAAACCTCTCATTCAAAGTCACAGAATGCAGTTCTGGCTTTGAGTCATTCAGAGAGCATAGAATTTGTGTTTGGATCAAATAATTTTGTCGGAAGTGCCATTTGGCTTACACTGTTTTAAACTTTGAAAAGTCAGAGAGAAATGTACACTTGATATTAATTAGACCAGTGTCCAACTTATTTCTGGTTTCCTATTAGGCATACATTATGCTGTTCTCTGTCTCAGTGACTTAATCTTTTTTGCTACTGATTGAATCCTGATTGATACTGGCTCTGAAATCTCAGCTCCACTGCAGTGATGAGGAGTTGTGCTAGTGCTTTAACTTGTGCCATGGTATTATGCACTGAGTGTTGTTATTTACCTTTACAGTGACCCAGCTGAATGTTTCTTATTTCATCAGAATTCCTCAACATCTGTGTGGCACTTAGAGTATTGGATTTCTGGTTTCTTTCTACAAAACATTATTCTTTCTAATTGCAGAAATAAGTTTTTCAAGATGAAAATAATTGAAAAATTGAAATGAGTAAACTGAAATTTTAAATCGTTAATAACACAGTTGTGCTGAAGGGACATCTGACTGGGAGAGTAGAACATGAGATTTTGCAGAGCACCCTGCTCACCCTCTATTTTTCAGATTCAAAACACACTCTAATACTGTAGATAACAGAAGACAAGGAAAATAATTAAATCTCATACTTCAAATCTTAACCATTTGTCAGCAGAGATAAAAAAGTGTCTCTAATCACCATCACTACTCAGTTTGGGGGCTTTGCTCTCCTCTGTAGCGTTCTATATCACTGAGGTTTGGATCTGGATCAAGGCAAAAGCATTGGACCAGAGCTAAAATGCTCCTAAGCACCTGGAAAATGTCTTGGTCATTGTGGCCTAAGACTCATCACTTATTCTCAATAAGGAGGGGACCTCATACCAGCTAAAATTCATTTGGGTTTGTTTTATGGAATTTGGGTGAGCCTCAACATATTTCATCCAGAAAGAGATTTTTGCAATCCATAGGCCAATCTCCATTAACCTCTAAGATATGTATGAGAAAAGTGCTGTGCTTTCCTTTCATTCCTTTCACCAGTTTTTCTGAATGACCACCAAATTTAAAAAATTCTGAGAGTCTGTTAAAAATGTGAAAATGTGCTTCATTTTCAAGGAATTGAATAGTACTAGGTATAAATTGGAAGTTTCCTAAAGTTTAGGTTGATTGCAAAAGGGCACTCACTCTCTAGTCCTTTTAATATTTTTTCTTAATGTGTGTGATTAATTTAAAAGATGAATTCCAGCCTTCCTAACAGCCTCAGTTATTTGAGAACATTGTTACTTCTACAACCCTATGTTCCCATTATTCTCCCCTCTCCCCACTTCCTTGGTGCCGATCAGGTCTTACTGGACTCTCAGTGCAAGAAAGGAAGGAGAGAAAAATTATTAACTGAAAGAGAGAAAGATAATGAAAATTAATTCCAAGTTGATAACACAATTAGACCTCTCATCACACTATCTCTTAAAATCTAGATTAGGACATCAGCTCCATAATTTTTAATCACGGCATATTGAGGTTGCAGATTACTTCAAATTTGGCATCTAAACTGCTGTTTTGCTTAATCCAGGATGAAATATATAAAAAGAAACAAGCTAATGACGAGTTCTAGAGTTTTCTTGTGGGAAGAAAGCACTTCTTTAGAGAATGCTTTATAAAAACCTAACAAAAAAAACCCCGAAAACCAACCAACCAAATAAATAAAGAAAAAGAGTTGTAGCATCCTGGTGGCTTCTTAGCATTGAAAAATTGACTGACATTCTCTACTTGAAACATTGTATGGATTTATGCATAGTGAACGTGACCAGCACTTTAAACATTTATTAGACCATCCTGGCCACAGGATTAGGCTTGTCTGCCATCAACTAATATTAGAAAAGAGGAATCAGAAAGTTTTAAAGTTTTGCTTATAGTCTTACTAACTGGAATACAATTTAGATTCTGAGGAACCATGATTTTAGCATCTCTCTTACCAGCACGAGTATCCATCGTGTGCAGAACAATGGTGAGCTCAATCTTTTGTTCTACAAACAAGGTAACAGTTCTCTACCTTGTGACACAGTAAAACGTAGATCTGTTCTCTAATTTTTAGGTCAGCAGAGGCTGAGTGATGCCAAGGTTAATACTTCCGTGTGTACTATTTGCTATTGTAATACCACTGTCAAAAAAATTTCAGTTCTAAGCCAGTTATATTGTATTGCATTACACACACAGAGGCCTAGAAAGTGTTATAATGAGATTTGTATGTTGGTTTCTCATGCCATACAGCTTGTGATTGTCAATAGCTATCTGAAATTGATTTTATTAAGAACATTTCTATGCTCTTCCTCAAGAGTGTTGTTAGAGAGGTTTCAGGTCAGCCTCCCTGGAAGAGAAACCATAAACTTTGCTCAAGCACTCAAAATGAAGTGTTTGTGTTAACTCAGCTAATAAATAGCTGAAGTGAGAGTCTTTAAACCACTCTTCCTTTTTAGCATGGGCAGAAGGAAGAGTAATGACACACACTTGAAGAAATGTAGCACAGGAGACTCCAGATCATTTACGTTTAGTGCTAATGATCTCGCTTGGATCACTGGGCAGCCATTTCACTGCTGCCAGTTCAGGGCCTCTTGAAGTGACAGGCAGGTTGTAACTAAACAGAGATTCAAAAGCCTAAGAACTTTGTAGAAAATCCTCCCTAGGCAGCGATGACTGGAAGAGTATTTTGGAAGGAATTTAATCTAACCTGTGTGTGAGCGCAGTTTTCTCTGCAGCAGGAAAGGAGAGAATGCTCAGGTAAGAGCAGACACCTGAGCCCGAGCCAGACTTCATGCCTCAGTCCCTGCTTGGGTGTCCTTGCTGCATCCAGCAAATCCACAGCCAGAGAAAGCAGGCTGCTGCCATCTTTGCCTTTCTACATCTCTGCTGGCAGGCACACAGACAGAGTGCAAAGCTTTTCCAGCCACACCACTCTGAGATCATTCTCAGGCCTCCTCCAGCCTCCCCCAGAGCACCAGGAACCCTTTGGCAGCTGCTAGGGACAGGCAGTGCCGTCCCCTGCGTGATTCCCTGTAAACCCTGGAAAAAAACCAGCAAGATCTGGCCCTGGACAGCACTGGCTGCCCTGTGTGCTGGATCAGACTGGAAAGTAAGGAAAGAGCAGCTGGGTGAACTGTGGGTTTGAAAGCAGTAACAGTTCCCTCCTCCCTCACACACTTCCACAGAGGTTTCAAAGGGAAGCATGTTTAGTACCAGCTCCCGCAGCAGTACTGGTGTCACACACAGCTGAAGCACTGAGCCAATGCAAAAATTACATGCTGTTACTCAATCTTTATAGGGAGATTGGTGCACGTAAGGCAGCTCAGTCATGTGGCAAAATGTGCTGTAACTTGAATTTGGATTGTTGGGTTATTACTCTGCAGATATGTAGATCTCCCAGACTCTTCTCAAGTAACATTCTGAATGTCAACCCAAACTACACACTATTTACTGTTATTTGGTAAAAGATATTAGCTATCTGCTATGTAAAGAAGAAATCTCAGTTTTTCTATGTTTTTTTGCAGGGGACTTAAAATCTGTGAGAGGTTTTCAGGGCTTTACTCCTCACACCCTTTCACAAAGGGAGGAGCAAGATCAAGTTAATTCTTCTGAACTCAGCCAGTCAGATATTGTAAAGGAAGTTTTCAAGCACCTGGCCGCAACAGGAACAGGCTTTTCTGAACACAAATCTCAGCCAAATCAAACTGTTCCTGTGAAAACTGTCCTGCCAGTGCTGCTGTCATGGAACAAACAGTGCTGTGTTTAACATCAGGGATATGTTGAAGAAAATCACACATTTTACTACTTTATCATTTGATGGATGTTCCAAAAAATGCAGCATTTTCAGACTATTGAGATTGCATTGTATTTCACAAAGCTTTATTCTGTGGGAATGTCTGGACTTCTAAGTGGGATTTGTCTTATTAACGTTCCTTTTTCTATGGGATAACATACAAATCACCACATTCACCTGATGTAGAGATTTTCATATTGTTCCACAGAGCAAGATGGAAATGAAAATCCTTAACATTAAATGCACTGTCCTTATTATTCAGGGTTTCTTAATCCTCTACTGTTTGAAAATAAAATGCTATTGGGGGATCAAGTGGGAGCTGGATACCCACAAGAGTGCAGAAGAGGTTTTTCTGTTACCACACTAAACTGATAGTCCATCTTTCCTGCTATTGGTGGTGTAAGGAAACTCTGATTGCCTTAGGTCCTCCAGTTGCTGTAACTCACTTCAGCAAAGACAGGATAAGGTCTCTGCACTAAAAAAATCAACAGCATCCAATAAATTCCTATCAGCCAAAACCCTCTGACTTCAGACTCATCAAGTCCATTCACACTATGAATAATTTTGATCTCTTATGGTATAATGAGTAGCAAGCCCAGCCTTGTGTGGGAAAATTACCTAAGTTTTGGTTTGGGTGCAAGGTACCTGCTGTGACCAGGATAAAATCAGAATTTAAGTCCTACAGCTTCAGAAGCAATGGAATCTGTATGCAGTGTGGGAAAGAAGCAAGTCTGAACTATTAGCACACTGGAGGAATGCTTTCTCAAATTTGGGATCCCTGAAGCACTCTATAAGCAAAGAAACCATGAATACAGCACAAGAGGATTTTAAACTGACTTTAACTAATTTTCTTCTGGAGCCTGCACTTGGAAAGGATTTTTTTTAATGTTTCATTCATTGATGGATTATACCACAAAAAAAAAACCAAAAAAAACGAACAAAACAAAACAAAAAAAAACCTCCAATATAACAACTCAATCCTAAATTATCGCAGCAGCCCTGTAATAGGGGGAGTAGGCTTAAAACAGTGATATAGTAGCTGGATTCTGTATACACCATTTAATTGCATAAAGCATCCTTGTTTTTCAGCCTCTTTTGAAGGACTTTGACTTCCCTCTTTCTTGCCTGTATTATACTGTCTTCTAGACACAGTTTAAAATTTAATGCATTAATAAACGCCATCAAGAAAAATATCCAGATAATTCACATTAGGTGTCATGAATAATTATAAAATCAATCATCAAAATTATCTTCCCTAAAATTATGCATTTTTCCTTTTCATTGCATCATTAATATTGAGGTCTAATCCTGTATATGCTGGCTTTCCAACACTCCTGCTGATGTCAAGCAAACCCTCATTAAACTCAGATGTTCTTCCCTGCTGGTTCAAACTCCAGCTTCAGAGCCTATTTTTATAGTTCCTCAGACTTTCTTGCTGTTTTTTAAGAAGGTCTGAGGAAGCCTAGTGTACAACTCCCCTCCAAAAAAACCAAAACCAACATATATATATCTTGCAGACATTTTATGTACAGCAAAATCAGCTGTGCTGATTTCAGAAAATGCCTCTTCACAAGTGGTTCTGGGATGATAGGGAATGGATGTGGGGCTTTTTTCACAAGTATTGCCTTATACTATTAGTAGAGGTATATCATGAAGTCATGGCCTTCTGTCCAGAAGCAAAGTCTTATAAATAGGTGAATATTTTTCAGACCTTTCTTCACCACGTTATTGCAGACAAATGTGTCTGTTCAAGCATCTTCACATTCAGCAAGGATCAACATAGCATGTATCATGTGAAAATTTAAATTCTCCATAACCTCCTCATTTAAAATGACTAGTCTGGGGCCTTTTCCTCAGGGTGAGAGGAACAGTTAATTAAAGTCTTTCATTTTCGGCAGTGCATTTTCCCTCCCTGACAGAATGGAAAGCTGGTACCATTCCAGGTTTCTCCTGGCAGTAAATAGACCTATAAGACCCATTTTTTACCAGATTAAAGGATCGTCCTCAGTTTGTGCTGATTTACTTTTTTTCCTCCCCGTAATATCCTCTGCACAGCATCAAAACATACACTGCTTTAAAGTTGAAAGAAGAGGTAGTGGCAATTCAAACAAAGGTCATATAAGTTCATTTTCAGGTAGATGGGTGTTTCATTTATCTTTGTCACCAAGAATTTTGTAGGAATTCTTCTTAATTACTGTATAGGCAGAGCAGAGGGTTCTAATCCTATCATGATTTAGTGCCTATGGTACCCTCACCCATCCTGTCTCTGAAGCAATATTAGCAGTTGCCTTCCTTACAAATAACTCACATCATGTTTTGTTTACCACTCCAGAGGGAAACACCAGCAGTTTTTAGACTTGCTTTATGTTCCAGATGACTTCATCTAACTCCAGAGCTGCACTGGAGCCTTCACACATGAGCATCCATGCCAAAAAACCAGAGGAGCATCTCAAAGAAATTAAGAAAAAAAGGATACAACTCCCTGTACTGTTGTGTTGAATGCCTGTGTGATTTTATGTGACATTTGCATTGTCATAGAAATTCGCACTCCTAACAATAAAAATTATTCTGACCAACAGTGGTGAATTGAAATGTAAGCCTATGCAAGAATAACAGTGTTGCTTTATGTACAGAAAGAGTCCAACAAAAAATCCATTCTTCATTTGCTGATGGGTGAGACTTCTTAATAATGTGAATTTAGTCCTTTATTTAAGATAGAAGTATTTCTCCCTATTAATATAAAAATGTAATTTTCCAGGTTTTGGTATATGATGGCTGGTATATTCCAGCAAGAAAGACTGAGGCCATATTTCTTTAGTGGTTTTCTTGATATGATTTCAGTGATGGAACAGAGAACTCGATTACTGAATCCTTACTCTGGGCATATATGCAAGTGGTTTTTACTTCCACCCATAAGTCTCAAGAATAGGGCTGCTTAATAAAATTCACATTTTCCAAAGTGCAGGAGATACACATTTTTTATTATGTTATCATTATAAAAATAGTTTCTAGTCATGCTTATTCTGCATTACAGAAGTATTAATTCTTCAACACTGATGTTGATTTTACTAGCTTACCTCACCGCATTAAGTGTTTAGTTCCTGGTTGCTCTGCCTGACTTGTAGCTGGACAGATTCACTGCTCTTACCTGCCCTTCTATCTGTCTTGACATTTATAATGTTAATCACAACAATCCTGTGCTCTGCATCCTCTGTGAATAGACGGAGGGATGTACCTGGCTGAGCTGTCGGACTGCTACACTCACACATATATTCTGTGAAAACTTCCACCATAAATGCACTTCCATGTTTTTTTAGTGCTTCTAGGGCACCACACAGGTAGTCAGACATTTTCATGACTGGCCAGTGTAAGATCCTTCATGGATATATTCCCTGCATTAGCTCTCTTCTCTAATTTTCTTCAGCTGCTCCTCTTGTAATTACAATAAAATGAACACCAGTATGTTTTCCTTCTTTATTTCTCATTAGCAATACCCGGATTTATTTTATGAAACAGTTCTCTTGGTATCTTTAAAAGATATTCTGCAAAACCCAAGGTTGCCCTTCCCATATACCTATCATCAATACAATATACAGTCTAGAAGTTATGTTTACCCATGATCCTTTTACAACTGAAGCATATTTCTCCTATATTTAGAGGATAATAAAAATGGTAATTCAAAATCATTCTATATTGAAGATGATCCCTTTTTCAGTGTTTCCTGTTCATATTATGAGCATCCTTCTGCTCAGTTGTAAAAAATGGGTTTCAAAGAGGCACCAGGAACAGCCCTGGTAGAAATTCGTCTGTCAAGACAATGTCAAGCTGATGTTTTTACAACTATAACTCAATTCCCTCAATTTTGTGGCAAGCTAATAATACTGATATACCTTCAAATTGTTGAGTAGCAGGCAGTAATTTCCACGCTACAGAATATTTGTTTCTCTCCACCTCCAAATAATAAAAATGAGAGCTTACTCTTGATTCCCTGTGACTAGTGTTTTTGAAAACAAGAATTCTCACCTTTCCAGGCCAGGAAATTAATACTGTACAAGGCTTATGATTCCTGTCTTTTTCTATTGGCAGTGCTTTCTTTTCAGTTGTCACTTGTGTCAGAGTCTGATCCTACAGTGTTGTCCCAGTGGGGGACAGGCCGATACCATCTGAAAGCAGTTCTGGTTATAGGTCTGGGAAAAATCAGATCCTGGCTGCCTTTGAAGCACAGAGGACACCAGTTGTCTGAACCAAGCTGAGAGCAAGATTACATCTACACCAGCCCAAAGGTGCATATTGACAAAAAGTTAATGAATGTACACCGGTTGCCTCACTGAAAAATCCCAGGGGAAACAGAGGCTTCCAGCTTCCATTACAGCGTAATGAGCTATGGGAAGGCTCACAGCTCTGACCTCAGCTAGACCTGCCATGTGAGGGGTGTCTGGGCATTGCCTGATGGTAACTAGATTGTTAGCTGCTGCATTAAAAACCTCAGGAAGTAGGGAAAACACTCTAAAACTCTGCTGGAAGATAGTTTCTGTCCCTGTATAAGTGAGGTTTCTGCAGAATACTGTAGCGCTGTGTGTGGCTGCATTTCTTTTTTAACACATTCACAGTTCTTTCCACTTTAATAAGACTGGTCTTTCCTGCCTCTGAAATTTGGTTGGGTATCCAGACAGCTGACATAGCTACTAGTTTTTATCTTATACCTGGGATCTGTATCACATCTACTTCCTCTGATCTGAAGGCACATTTCTGGGGAAAAAATAGCATGGTAGAGAAATTATATTCATATTTTAAGTGACTTCCTGTGTTGTGCTCCCAGACTGCATAGAAACAGAGGTAAAAGCAGCCTAAGCAATTAGTTGTTCTGGTAGGATTATTTATGTTTATCTTCTGCTTTTGTTGCAGATATCCTTTGTGTGGGGGGAGGTGTGTGTCTACATGCTTGAGTATACACAGCCATATACATACAAGAATGTGCCAATCTGATATTTTAGACTAATTTGAGGGGACCAAGATATGTTTCTAAAGGAGACCCCATAACTGCTCCTCAGGGAGCTGAGCTGCAGTTTCCCTCTTTCCGTGTGCTATAAAGGGCACTGCTTCATAACCATACTTGAAATTCATTACCACCTCTTCATGAAGGTATTTCTATCATGTAGAGATACCTTTAGTTCAAAAGATATTCAGGGATAGTTCTTAAGCCTTAAATTCGCATGAGACAAGCTCTAAGTAGATTCTCTTCTTCTGTAATTCATATAGCACAGGAGATATAACAGCCAGCTGTGCATTGCTGCGTTTTTGAGTAGATGGTTAACCCTATGAAAAATCACATCCTTCTCTTTTTTCCTACTTCATCTTTCTTTTTTTTTCTGACATTCCTTAAGGCTTCTTTTCTAAAACAAAGAAAGAAAAAAATGGATAGACAATAACTCTCCCAGTATTATAACCCACCACACCCGAGTCCTCTTTTTGCAAATTAGGAACTTGAAGAGACTGTTCCATTCTTCATTAACAAATCCACCAAATAAATATTTTAAGACATTTCAGCTAATTTCATTAGCAAACTCTGAAATCTAGACATATTTTTTACCAAGATTTCCTCCTGAGATGACAGTCTGAGCTCGTTTTCTCTCCCCTCTTCGCTTAACTCCCCATGTTACCTCCCCTAGGGACACTGAATGCCGCTGATTGTGCAAATTCAAGCCCATCAGCACTTGTCATCTCTCATGGAATTTACCCTTTGACATTCAGCTTCTACATCCCACTAGCAGGCAGAAGTTTTATCTTTGCAAAGCACAGAAGTTGTTTCCTTGGATAAAACAAGAAATACATTTAGGGTTTTTTATGAGACATATATTTTTTAATGTTCTCATAAACTGAATGGTGAATGACAGAATTTTGCCTAATTTTTCTTGCCCTGTAATCTAAACTTTCAATACAAATTTTTAAGACCTTGCCTTTTATCCAAAGTACAGTCATCTCTACTTCCTTGTTTAGTATTGTGAAAAATATTATCTCACAAGACTAGCCACACTCCTGCTTTTAATAACAGTCTTGTACACATACACTCTAAAAAATTTAGCAAGAGAATAAGATAGAAACTTCTAAGGGCTTTTCATTCTTGTTTTATCTGACATCAGGAGCTCTTTGGTAGGGGTAAGTCTGTCCTCATTTACACCTGTTAAGCCTCATTGAAATCAGTAGGGTTGAGCTAATGTAGCTGATTACAGTTTGGCTCATAATCTGTCTCCTGTTAACTCACAACACCACTTCCCGCAGGTGGAACAAGAGGAGCTCTGCTGTCTGCAGTGCTCCATTTATAGAAATAGTAACATGCCCATTACTTCTCAGTGGATCATGATCTTGACTGCTTTGCCTGACAAGGACCATATATCTCAAGATACAAAAATTAGCAGAAATCTTCCTCCTTGTAAATGAGTTTGTTTAGCAATAGCATCTACTAATGGATATGAGTACACGCATTTTGGACTTCATTTGCAATTTTTATTTCACTCAGCAAACAGCAGGACACACTTATACCATAAATCTGTGTTGAGGTTAGCTTTGTTACATTTTTTGTTTTCTGTATCAGACTTGTATTGCCTTCTAACTGCAGTTTCACTATAGAGCTTTTTATTTGTTGGAGTTAATTCTTCAAGGGTATATTTGGGTCATATGGTTAGTACAACAGATATATCAGTGAACACATAACAGGACTTCTTTTAGCATTCACTCCTGAATGCTAAAAGAAGCTAGGAACTTCCTGAATTTTTACACAATCTGGATAAAACTTTGGTTTGGATCCTGATAGAAAAAGTCAATTACCTCCTCCACAAGAAAAATGTTAAATTCTTAGCATTTCTCTTTCTCATTGCTGCATTAGAGAGCAGAACATAAAGAGGAAAGCAAAGCGTTAAGGTGAGTGTTTTTGTTCTTCTGATGCCAGTCTGGGTATAGGATGACAGCATTAGGATCATGTCGTGCCACTGGAGTCTTAAAAAACATAACTTTTGGCAGCTCTAGAGGCTAGTGGAGAGATTAGAAGTATGCCCAGCTTTGGATTGTTGTCAGCTTTGTTACCCTTTCTTTTATGAGCATTGTTACAGATTGCTTAGCTCAGTGAATTTAAATAATGGGGTGTGCCTGGTGCTTAGACCTTTGTAGCATGGTTTTCTAGTAAAATAAGGCTTCTGCATTCCAGAGAGAAAAAGAGAGAGATAGAGAGAGAGAGACCATATGTTCCTGTAGTGCTGTACCACAGGTTCCTGACTCCTGAACCTGTGAGATACCGCTGTCTGTTTATAGTGGTTATGGTGAGCTGGGCAGGAGTGAGCTCAGGCCTCGATCCCTCAGCCTCAGGGGGTCTCATGAGGCACAGAGCCATGGCAAACCAGATCTCATCAGCCTATCAATCACTAAGCTTTGTGGGATTCGGTGCACACCCCATGGACTGGATAACCAAACCTTTCCACAGCTATCTCTTCAGTTTTTGTCCCATTACCAGTGGTTGTCTGGCACAAGTACACACTGGCAGCAAGGGAGTTCAGTGGGAGTTCATAGGAATGCCATGTTGTCTCTAGGAATGGGGAGCCAGGGTTTTCCTCATTTTTTCCAGATTTTAATTCAGTCATAGTGATTATCCAAACCACCTTGAAGTTTTTCTAGGAAAATCACAACGGCAATTGCCATGCTGTGCACAGCTTTTTGATCACTGTGTTCTTGAGCATAACTCAGAAGATAGATTACAGAGAGACTAAGTATTTTTTATGCTTACAACTCGAAGTGGTGCTAATAAATAACCATAAAATAGTAATCTTGCATCTATAATTTTTCATGGCAGATCCTTACGAAATCATTATGTAGTTAATTTATTTTTCAGCCATGTGAAAGTCCAGGTAAGGAAAATGGATGATGGAATATGAGACCGGCAAAAATTGTAGCCAACCAAATCTTTTAGAGATGAGTGTGTAAGTTTTTTTACTCTTAAAGTTTCCACTTTGTTCTGCCATTATATATGAGTTTTCCAAATATGAAAATGGGTCAAATAGCATGATCTTGAACTTCAAAAACTGCAGAAGCTTTCTGGCAGAATATATTAGCCGGCAAAAAAACACATATAATAACACAATGTAATAAGGAATAATATCATGAAGAATTTCTTATTTTAGAAGCTTTAATAATCATTAAAAACAATACATTTCTTCATTTACTGTGCTTCTATGAATGCAAAGTATAGACTTCACATCAGTACTATCAGACATCAAAATCAAGATTTACTGAATTTAATTTTACCCATATAAGTCCCAGGTACCCAGCCAAGGCATGCTGTCTGTGTTTCACCTTACAGCAAATGTAAAGAGAAGATAAATCAATGACATTCTAGTGCCATCTCTCTCTTCCTCCTGACTGTTGAAGGAATATGAGTGTTTGGATTACTGCATCCAAATGCAGATGCCAGTGGGCATGAGGAGCTAGGATGTGCAGAGATATGTTTGGGGTTTTTCAATAGGCATTGAAGTATAGATGTCTAGATACATATCAAATATCTTAAGTTTGGCCCAGGTATTACCTGGACATTTTTTAATTTATTTATTTGTTTTGTTCCCCTTAAAACTAGAATTACCACCAGTCTTGGAATAGAATTGTTTTGTTATGGTCTCTGCAAAACATACATGTTTACTTAGAGGTATGAATTTTACTGGGGAAGAATATACAAGGCAAAAAAATACTGTGCACAATCAAAAGTTCATGCCAACTTTCCAACTTTTAATAACATTTCCTTTACTGTTTTTTATTTTGCCATAAATAGCATTTTGCCATAAATAGTGTTGGAGATCCTGCAGTTTCCAGTACGATTATTTTGATAAAAAATAATTTGAACCTATATTTTCCTTCTTAATTTGACCTTGAACCACGGAAATAGATGAAGAAAAATATGCTCAGCTTTGGAGAGGTAGAAGTAGGAACAAATTGCATTGGCAGAGCACAGTCCTCGTGCTCTTGCATAGGATAAGAACGTGCTGTAATACCGATGCTTGTTTAGGGATTTCAGCAATAGGCAAGAAAATTACTCATTGGGTGGGGTTCTGAGCAACCTGGTCTAGTGAAATGAGTCTCTGTTCACAACAGAGGGGTTGGAACTAAATGATGTTTAAGGTCCCTTCCAACCCAAACCACTTTATGATTCTGATATAATTCTATGATCTGTCTTTAGTGTAATCTGGCATGAGATGAAGCCTCTCCAACCCTGTTCTCTACAGGCAGAAAGTGCTGCAGGACCAGTTGAGGGACCACAAATCACTTTGGAAATCTGAAGAGCTGGACTGATATGAATTGCTCATCTTCTGTTTCTGTCCTGTCTAAACATTGATTTGTAACAGAATATTAAAAAAAGATATTTTCATTACCATTTTTAACCATTTGCCATTATGTTCACTCATGAAACTTACTGAAATCAGCTAAGGGCAGCACAGGACCTTTAGGTATGTCCTGTCTTGAAATCTGTGTCAGTTGCAAATGATGTCTTCACCACTACTTGGAGGACCCCTCAGAATTAGGAATTACCTTGCTGGCATCCCCAGTTCTTTACCTGGCCCCTCCATTTCTTTTCCCAGATGTTACGGCTATCATTACCATCCGTATCATATTTCTGCCTGCATTGCACTAGCCTGTTTTTATGTCAGTGGCAATATTTCCCCATTATTCACCTAGCATTGAGGTTAGAATTCTTTTCCTTTTTCCTCATTCACTTCTTTGTAGCACGCAGTTCACCTTCTAGTGCCACCTTTGCTTACACCTTGCTATTGATGCATGACCTAGCTGGCTACAAGATTCATTTCTCTGCTGATACTTTAATTCAAATCTACCCATGGGTGGTGGATAATATTAATTGCTACCAGCAGGAAGCTGGGCATATTCTGATTCAGACACCTCTGTCAAGAAATGAGTAGTCATTTGTGACATACTGGAAAATAAAAGTAGCTAAGGGCATTATCTGACTTGAACTAAGCTGACAGATTTTTACAGTTATGTCTGGAGTCCAACACCCTGTGTTTAGGAAAAAAAAAAAAATAAACCCAAACCATGGAATATTATGTGTGAGAGGGGGAAAAGTAAAGAAAGTCACTCTGTAGAATAAAATAAAGCACATGACCTCCAAATCTCACGTGCAAAGGAATACAAGACCCACATTTTGCCTGTGCTTTAGAGACATATGGTCTTTTCAACCCTGAGTAACACCTTTGATGCATTTACACATTACTATTACACTACATAAACATTACTGTATTTGTAGGTTTGTAGTAAGTGGCTTGGGATATGAACTTCATTGTCTTTCACAAGAATATTTAGCTTTCTTAAAATACCTATTTCCAACCTAAATTAACATATTCTATCAGTCTTTTGGAGCACTGGAAACAACAGACAATTACAGTTTAGAGGCTAATTAAGATGAATAAAGATTATAGTATCTAGCCATAGCTAGATCATTATACATGTTTCCCATTGGTGTATACACACTAGTTAATACCAGTGAGTGCTTTCACTCCTGAATAATTCTTCACCAAATCTCAGGTGTCAAGAATGGTGAGGCAAATTCATCAATGGAGAATCTGATGATTTGCCAAAGGTCAGCTGCAGTAAAGTGCTGTGAAAGGAAGGATATTAGATAAACCTCATGGTGTGACACAACTTGACAAACACGTGCTGTACTCTTGTTCAAAACACTATCTGCAAAACAAGCACACAAATTGTGTGACTTAATGTTGCTGCTAGTACAGGGAATTACTCAAGGAAGACAAGGAGATCTACAGAAGATCTATCCCAGAAAGACCAATGTGCTATGAATAGGCTTGTTGTCTCACACATGCAGAAATGAGCAGTGGACTGTGCCTTGAGGAGTTATTAAAAAGCCACTCTGGCAAGTGTATACTACCTAAATGAACCCAGGATAGCTCTATGCACTTGCAGGTAAATTAACATCCCAATGATCTCTGATGTAGTGGTAGTGGTTTAGTGAAACAGTATAACTGCATCAATACATTGTAGCATCAAAAAAAAAAAAAAAAAAAAAGTTACTCTTTAGCGCTTCTTAGCTTGGGTCTGTCCCTAGTTTGAACAAATGCTACATGGGCCCCAGTGCTAAGCATTTGCCACTTTCATATTTCCCCACAAAGCCACAGTTTTTCCTGGGCCATCAAGACAGGCTTAGCAGCTGAGTTTCATCAGTATGTGACACAAGCCAGCTATTCTGCCTCTGAAGCATCCTGTTTGAATACATGTGTGTTGTTATATCCTCAGCCTGGCTCCTCTGACAGTTTTAGATGCTGACAGTTTCATAAAATCTTCCCTCCAACCAGTGGCAATGTAAAGCCATCACAAAAACAAATTCAACCCTGATTGTATTGCAACCCACAGTGATGTTGCAGAAGGATGGTATTTTCTACACTTAATAAAAGCATCCTTTCAATAGACTTTTGTACATCTTAAATGGGTAACAACCAGAAGTATACAGCGCGATATGTGTCAAAACCCTCACAGGTTGATATTTCTTCTTGTCAGAATGGCAAGAATATCAATATAGAAAAATCTTTAGAACCAAGTGGGGCACTGTTTGCTCAGCTAAAAACCTGCTTTCATCTCTCATAAGCACTCAATGAAAAAATATTCTATTGACATATCAAAGTTTATATGGGTTGCCAAAGGAAAATAAGGCTAGGAAGTTAGGGTGTTTGTCAGAGATAGGTAGAATGAGATCGAGATACTCTGCCAGCAGCTGACAAGGCAAAAGATTGTAGGTCAGCACTAATAGTATGTGATTTAGCTGTAAGGAGCCACTTGTCATATAGCTGCAGCCTGAACACTGTCTCTTAACTGCTCATTCTTTGCAACAGGCCCACTTTAGCCTTGGTGATTCCAGTGGATACTCATGCATCAGGTCTGTTAACTGAACTACTGACAAAGCCTCTAACCTCAACCCAGTAAATCACCCAGTTAGCTGAAACACAATCAGGTTGCTGCTAACAGGGTTTCATTTTCCATTTTGTTATTTACTGGTACAGCTGGAGGGGATTTTTCATGCCACTACACTGCAATCTTCGCTAAAGTTAGCTGAGTTGATTTGGCAAAGATGGGCATTGCCATTGCTTGCCCTGCTAGACCCTTACATGGACATAAAACAGCCTCCCTGCTTAGCTGACCTAATACAACAATGCTGGATCTAGCTCCCCAGGGAAATATTTGTCAGCAGCTATTCCCATATACTCATACTGTGAAATCCTAAATACAAACAAGGAGAGTTTTTTATGCTGCCTGCTCAATTGCTCTTTACGTTTTTGTTCTCAGCATGTCTCATCATTCATGAGGCAGGCAAACATTTGTAGAAAATTTCTCAAAAGATATGAATGGATTACTAATTTTTTTCCTGGCATCTTTCCATAGTTCTGCCTTGTTTTAACCAAAATGGGTGGAACATATATTACACTTGCTTGCACTGCACTAAATCACTGTAATAAACTCACTGCAAAATTCAGTCAAATGTTGCAAAACTTAGTACTGACAATCTGTCAACACTCTAAGGCATTTTGCTCAACAGGATGTGTTACTAAGTAGTCTGCCCTTTCAGTTTAATTTCTGAATTCCTGAAGGAAGAAAAATCCCCTTGCTGCTCTCCTGAGAATCCTCACATATGCCAGTCTTATAAAAACTAAGTTGCAGTGTTATCAAGTGTATATTTTCCAAGTTTCCTCAAGGATCAGTAGAGTTGCAGACCTATTCTGCTCCTTTACAGTACCACTTGTTTCTTAGAACAGAGGTCTATCATTCACCCAAAAAAGAGAGAAGGTGTCTTCTGAAATAAAAACATGTGAAATGGAAAAGGTATTTGGAGAAGGGCAGTCCTTACACTCAAATGGTAAATATAAAACCTGGTTATCAGCTAAAAGGTCTTTATCTGAAGCAGTATGGATGCAATGGGATAAATTTGTGTGAACAGACACACACAGTCACTGTGATCAGTTCCAGTCACACTGACATCATCATTGTGCTGGTTTTCAAACCCAGTTTATTCTAACAAATTCATTCCCATCCATATTTTTAAAATGCTCAATTTTTTTCCCATGGGTACTCAATGTAAGCTTAGTTTTAGCTACAGCTCAGTAAACTCGGAAGAGAGCTGCTGGGATCTGGATGTGAGCCTCAGGTAGCAGCAATCATACAGTGCTACTCTCATCTTTTTGTACACAATTGATCAATGCCACTCTGGTCATGTCTGCTGGGCTGCATGCAGGAAGGGTACATGATCATCTAGGTAACGCACAATTACAATCTTTCCACAAATATTAGGTGAGAAGTAAAAGATGCCAAATTTGCCATGTAAACTACAAGGTGTGAAATATTAAATCAGCTTAATTTAATATATAGGTACCATACATAAATTATTGCTGTCATTCAAGACAAAAGTGGGTCCTGGCACCCAGGCAGACTCCCACAAAAGTGGATGAGGCTACACATGGGGATGTACCTTGTGTAGGGTAAGATATTTTCTCTCATGCTCAATATCAGCATAGTGACTTATAAGGAATTAGAAGAATAAAGCATTAAAAGAAAACCTTATTTTAAATTATCATAGCTCTTTGAGAAGTCTGCTGGTCTACTGAAATTAATATTAATACTCTGTCCAAGTCAGGAATATTCACTTCCTCATACCCTCCTCTAAGCCCAATAGCCCACCCTGCAAATTACTTCAAATAATATTTTTCCTAGGAGGCTACTCAGAGCAAACACCCCAGAACTCTCTGTACTTGAATAGTTCAGCAGCTCTTATAAATTATAGGATCTAATTATGCTCATAAAAACTACTTGAGGGCCTAAAAAGGGGCCATCAGCTAGACCTCCAGTGACACCTGTTGCTGTAAAAGACAAGGGTCCACTTTATACCCATTCATGTCTTACAGCCCTGTTTGCAGGAAACCACCTGACTATATAAGAGATGTATACCTGAGGGAGGCCACTGGCCTGTCGAGTGAAATGGCTGTGGAAAATGCAGTGTTTGCAGAAAACTAAACAAGATCCATTTATTTCCCTTTTAGAGTCAGTGGGAGTCTCAAATCTAAAATCCCCAGCAGTGTGGAAAATGTGACTTGCATAGAGACAGTTGCCATACGGTTACTTCTGAATTTACCTGCTGTTACAGTATGCTTGTAGCTGCCCTCTCAGCTGTGCATTTGAACATCTCTCCCACAGATATAAGAGCATGCGCTGAGGCCATCCTAGGTGTCACAGTCACGTGTGACTGGGGTGGCTGGTGGCCATCCTGGTATTGTGTTTGCACAGCTTAGACCATGGTTGTATCTTCAAGGTTCACTGTTATGTCCTTAGGTCTATTTCCTTACAATTTCCCCTGTGTCAGGTCCCCCACAATCCTGACAGGATGGATGCCATCCTCCAGCCCTGGGTATGGTGCTGCTGCCTGGCTCCCCGACAACTGAATCCCTTACCTGTGCCTTAACCCCAAGCTCCAAGGTGCTCAAGGAAACATGATCTCCAACTTCTTGCAAGTAGAGCTGGCTCTTGCTGCTTCTTAAACACACAGGCACTAAATATGCCCCTATCTACAGTTTTCTAGAGGTTTTCCTACCATTGCACCCAGAGTGTTCTTTTGGGTCTCTGTCTCCCAGGGTCTCTCTCCTGAGCCTCAGGACTTCTGTTCAAAACTTCAAAACTCCTTAGGTCAGCTATTTTGTGTAACTTTACCTCTCCTTAAATGTAAATTCAAGCTTCAGATTTCCCTGTGAAAGCATAACCACCTCATTCTTTCTATGCCTCAGAGCTGACACTGTGTCTTTCCAGGTTTATATTTCACCTAATTCACATATGGCTTCATTTTGCTGTGTCTGGGAATTTGCCGCTCCCAAGCCACCACACCCTGAAGAAAAGCTTTTCAAGAAATCTTCTTGTAGGCTTCGGCTTGCCTGGTCTGTTTTTGTTCAGTTACTAAGGTTTTACAATTGATTTTTAACCCAAAAGTTGTCAAGGAACAATGAATTCATATCCTTTAAGAAAGTTCATTATATATATATATATTTTTTTTTTGCATTGAATCATAGTATCAGCCAAAACCCTGGATTACAAAAAGTCAGATCTGCCAAACCCTTACACAGGGAAAACTGTGAGAATCATTCCAGGCAATTGGGGCTTTCTTAAGAGCCAGTTTCTGAATTTTTGTGGTATTAAGATCTTAGAAAGTTCAGAGAAAGAAAAGTGCCCTCCATAATTCTGATGGGGCATGTGAAGCATTTGGCTACAGACTACCCACTACTTTCATAAGAAGTTTAAAAGACAGCTTAGGCAATGAATCAATGTTTTGGGTGCCCACATAATTTTCTGCCTCATTATCAGTGTCTGTTCTCTGCTAAAGACAATGCTGTTCAGAGGGTTTTGCTTATGTTTAACATATTACATTATATTAAACAAAAAGATGATTTATGCAATGACAAAGATTTTTTAAAAAAACAATCAAAAGAGAGTTGTTAATTTGAATTAATTTTCTCATGTTTTGGGTTTTTTCATTTTGTTTTCCAGCAGCATAGAGCATGACTCAGATACAAGACCCTGAGCTCCATTTTGGATCTGCCTTTCAGGCTCTGTTAGACATAAAGGGAACTAATTACAGTTGAGGACATTGCAGGAACTAGAAAAAGGATCGATACATGTATTCCCCTAAGAGTGTTCAGCCATTAAACCCATGCAGGAATTTTCTGAGAACTAATAAAGGCTTTCTGGTTTTACCCAATTCTTCTAATTTTCCTGACTTGCTAGCACAAAGCTTTTTTCATCATCATGTTCAAAACTCTTAATACAAAAGGCACAATTTTGGTTCCATTTTGTTTTTCCAAGATATTGTTTCTATGTGTGGTAGATCTTGGTTTTTTCCAAATTGCAAGGGTCTTATTTTATTGGTGATCTGAAGTGCATTCACAGTTTATTAATCATAGTAAGAAGTACAAGGCCACTCAAACTACTTTTAAATACAAATACATAAATATAGAGCTTGAGTCTTGAGTAGCCTTACTGTTGCTACCAATTAATTTCACCAATTAAACTTGGAGTTCCTGGTCACTTGCTGTCTTTGGAAATATGCAGTCCTCAGACAAAGAGTTACAAAATCAGCAGTTCCAGAGGAACAATTCTTTAAGAGATTTCCTCTTTTTATATATATAAAACAGGCCACATTTGAGTTAGGTAATCAAACATAACTAGTTTCTACCCAACTATTTGGATGCCTAATTTGTGAGTTTCTATCATGGTATACATGCCGAATAAAACCCCTTGAAATATTTAATTCTGATCCAGATATATCTGTTGTGGCTATCAGCCAAATGGTACTAACATTAGGTTTAGCCATGATTAGACACTGATTTACGCATTCTAATATCTTTCTTTTACAATAGCATCATGAACCAAGTGACTTGGGAGGAGTTTTTAGAGGGAAAATTGCACAGGGAATATCAGTTATTACTGAAAATATAATGAGGATGTCTAGCAAGGATGTCCTCTCTCAGCTCTGAGGCTACAACAGGCTCATTAAAAGTAAAAAATAACATAGCATTTAATGATGTTTTGAAACTCTTACATTTATTCTTTAGCAGAACACACTCATGGAAATAGTAATGTATTTCTGTCAGGCAGTGTGCTGAACACTGCCTGCACACAGCAACTTCCCTAGTTTGGGTAGGAAACCTTGTATAACATTACTCTATTTTTGAAGAGTTGCGTTCATGGGAAATTCATGTCTCCAGCATTCTGTATCCATGGTACACTCATTTTTCCACCTTTTTTGTTTATCCCAGCATTATTTCTTCTATCAAATCAAACTATGATTAAGGCAATACGTTTTGAAATAAATACCCCTTTTTGTGTACTATTGTTTTATTTCTACACAGCTCTGTAGAGACCTGGTGGCCTGGTAGTTTAAGCAACTTGCTCCATATTGAGAAAATGTAAGTCTGAGACTTGGGCTGAATGCTAGTGGTGGATGCAGCCAAGATGAAGGGAGGCTCTCTGGACACTGGGACTGGTAAGCTATAGGTAGATAAGCACAGGGCCAGACATAAAAAATTAGGTGTGTATATATAATATATTAGGCACATTGAAAAACTCCATCAGAACAGGATTGCCTGTGAGAAAGACACAAAAAAATTTTAAAAATAAACAATTTTACACAGTTTTAAATTAAATATTTGTAAAATAGACATTAAAATAGTGTCACATATTAGTTTAATATCTAAACAATAATGTTAAATTCAAACTAGAACAATTTATTTTAAGTAAAGGCATCCAGAAAGGTGCTGAAAATAAAAATAGCAATTAAAATTAAAGAAAAAAAAAAGGAAAAAAACCCACCAAAACAAAGCAAACAAACAAACATTTTCTTTTAAAATACAAAATCTTGGTGGGTAGAAAGTTGAGAGGCTTTGAATTAGGCTTGAGGGGCAGCAAAGATTTTGTTATTGTTGTTATTATTATTATTATTATTATTATTATTATTATTATTATTATTATTATTATTATTATTATTATTATTATTATTATTATTATTATTTAGCTAAGAATAGACTGAGGTACAGGAATGGGAAGGAGTCAATCATTACTCAGTAATGTCCTTACCTTGTACACTGTATTTTCTTCAGTTCAGCCAACACCTGGAAGTACATGACAGAAACCCAGGAGCCCACAGATGGGTGATGAGGGGGATGAGGGTGACCACTGATCACTTTATGGTATACTTTTCACTTTCAAGAAAAACTCCAGAGATTGGGACCATTCCTTCAGGGGAAAGACAACTAGCCAGTAAAAAAACAACCTTAGAGAAGGTGCACATGTAAGTGACAGAGGCAACGTTTACAGTAGACAGCAGAGCCCAATACAATACTCCCACTAGCGTACAAAATGACAAAGGGAAAGCAAATAAAATCAAAAGAGAGCAAGATTTAGTGGACATGCTTGAAGCTAAATATTGTTTTCCCACTGTGAGGAGCCAATTAGCACAACATGTATTTGAATGTGAAGCACAGAGTGTGCTCTTACAACTAATTAAAACATTCTGAGCTCTAAGTTCAAAATTTTAGGTATCAGTCTCTCTCTTGTAGATATTGATGTGGCAAGAGAAAGCTATTTAGCCTCTGGGCACGTAGTTAAATAGCTGTTTGATGATGCTTGTTTGAAAAATTTGCTTGTAACATCCAGTACTTACAGGTAGGACAGTACATCCTGAGTTTGCTGGGTTACTGGCCAGATCTGGCACTGTGGTTTCCACAGCCCTCAGGCCCACAAGGGCACAGCAATTCTGGAGTATCTGCACCAGTGCCAGGGGTTTGTGCAGCTTTCACCATTGAAACTGCTGAAAATATGATGAACAACTAAATTCAATGCACAAGGAATTAGGTCCCCTCAATCCACTTGTTTTATAGACCCCCTTAATCCACTTGTTTTATGAATTAATGAATAATTTAGGACATGAAAGAAATTTTTGGAATGAACACAATTGCCAACATATCCTTACATGAAATGTGAACAACAACCTGTTAATCTTGAGATCATATCCAAAAGCGAAACCCTAGTGCACTTCAATTAAAAACAAATATTGCAGTACCATCAGCAAATCCTTGCCTCATCCTTTGTACATAGTTTCTTAAATACTCTTCATCTACCTTTTACCAAGGGAATTCAATAAAGTATATCCTGCTTATGGAGTGACTTTTTTTAAACAATATAGTCGACAAATTATTAACAAGTGTTGTGACTACACATGCACACATGAATATTCATATTTAACATTGTCCACTACCCTAGAAAATAATTTCAAATGGACCCCAAATAATGGACCCCATTCTCATCTACTTTACATTGGTACATTCTCACAAAAAGCACAGCTCAAGTGTGTAGGGAGATGAGAATAAAACACTTCTGCATGCAGAGATAGGGAAATGCACCTTATGTTGCAGAAATACATGTGTCTAGGAAAAATAAGCAGTATCAAACATGCAGAGAAAGTTGTTTAATTCGTGAACTGAGAGTTTAATAACAAACAGTATATTTTTGACGTAACTCAAGTTTTATTGCAACTCTTTTGAACTCCAGACAGCTGTAATTTCCTCTTGTCTACCAGGCAAAAGAAGTTTTACCTCAGTTTAGTATTTTGCAAGGAATGAAAGAAAGAATGACTCAGATAATTGTATTTGAAGCTGCTGGGTAAGGCTATTTTCACTCCCTAGAGGTAATGTTTTCATGCCAAGCTTGAAGTTTTGAACTACAAAATAAAAAGTATGCTAAATACTGATTTTATTAGCCCTTTAAGCATTTTACTTTGAAATAATGGGAGGAAAGATCATAATATTTTTATATGTGTAATAAATCAATCCTAGAAAGAGAGATGCAGTGCAATGCAATTATTTAATATTAGTAGTTCTCTTGGCCTTTGTGGAACTTGTCTCCATGGGAATAGTTTGTCTTGCTGCCACCCGTATGTACTGTCAGATTAAAGAAGTTCATATTACTCCCATCAAAACAGTTTTAGAAAAATCAGCAGACTGTAGAGGCAGAACCAAAGAACTGAGAGTCTCGTTCAGAGATCTTCACATCAGGAACATATCCCCACCCTATGATAAATGTTGTATATGCCATGAAAAATGGGAGCCCACTCATCTGCACACCCCAACAGGAGCAGCACAAAGAACAGGGAATGTAAATGAAGGTGAGAGCTCCCTAAATCTTTTAGAAACCCAAAAGGTTTTTCCCTGCAATCTAAAAAATGACCAAGGCTCTTGGGCACTTCTTGCTTGACTGGGCTTGTTTGTCCATGCCATGTCCGTGTTGGGTACTGAAGATCAAGAAGGGCCTTTCAGTGCACAGATTTATTTGAGAATTCAATAGGCTGCCAAGACAAGTAGGTGCAGCAACAAGCAGCAGAGCCTGGATATGATAAACATCTAGGGACTGTTGCAATGCTGGGTATATCTCCTGGAAGGGGTTAATCAGATGGATGACTCTCCCTATCCAAAAATCCCATTCAGCACACATGAGCCAGCATGGTACCATTCCCAAAAACCTCTACTCACTTCCATATGCTTATTTAAATCCCAATAGAATCACCAGAGCTAATTACCCCAGTGAAGCAAAACACCTGCACACTCTGTCTTTACAGTGCAGAAAACGGAATTCTTCAGCTGAAGAGGGTTATGGAGAAAATAAACACATTGTGCAACAGGTAAGTTTATATCCACGTATTTGTATTACACACCTGCATCCCTGAATATCCACACACAATTTATTTCTACCCAGGATCAATTCTAACCCTTTGGTTGACTGCATATTTGTATCAGTGTGTATCATATACATTTGTATATGTCTGCTGATGAGATTCCTGCAAAATATATCACTACATTTTTGGGGGGTAGTTTATGTGACGGGGTGACTTCAAAATGAAATTCTAGCAGTGCTGTGTCTACCGAGCTGCCCACAATCTTTGCAGGGGCAGAGACAACGGCGGCTCCTTTAGCTCACCTCCACCAGCATTTCTGTTCTCACTTACTGTAGAGTGGCACACCTCATTTCAGAAAGTCTGCTTAGCACACATCTGCCCTGCAGAATTAACTCAAGTTATCTGCATGCAGGTTAATCCCTTGAGTCAAACCAGCCAAGTTGTTAAACACCACTTAAAAAACAGAGAGCAGAGTGTAGCTGGAACCTGACTACATGCTGGAATAACTTCACCCTGCACTCATAGACCCTGAGCAGCCAGCCAAATTCAGAGCTGAGTGTAAACAAGGGATCTGGAAGAGCTCAGGGAAATGTAAGAACTGTGCAAGGACCATTGCTGGAGGACGATTGCATTTAGTGTTTGATCAAACACAGCAACAGCCTTTAAGAATACATCTAATAAATTACTTTTTTCCCTCTCCAATGTTGAGACGAGAGTTTTTAAGGGAGTTCAGGTGTAGAATTGAATAGTCATACTTTTTCACATACCTCTAACTTTCCTAGTCCTTGGCTGCCCCTCTGGGGAACAGCAGTTTCCTGCATTCTGCCTTTGATTCAGTGTTCCAGATCTGAAAGATTTTAGCCCAATTTGTCTCCCACCATTAGTTTGTTTTTCTTATGCTTTAGAAGTAGTTAATAGGGAATTTTCTATGAACTCTTGCTGCTAAAACTGCTGTAGTAGTAATATTAATAAGATGTAAGACAGCCAAATAATGCATCAGAGACTCATGAAGCTTTCCTCTAAAAATAATGGAATGTAATATGTGAAAATTATTACACATCAAATTGATTTTTCATACAAAATTTTAATGAGTCAGTATCCTAGTCATAAAACGGATGGGATAAAAGTTCTGAAACTGCTCCTAGAAAATCCAGAATTTTTCTTCAGTAGGTAATTTATACTGCCACAATGCATCTGTTGGGCAGATGCAGCTGTCACTGTTAAAACATGCAGCCTGAGATGATTATGCAGGAATCATTAATTTGTGATGGCCAGGTTATGTCTATCCTTGGGCATTTTTGATAGCTCTCAAGTGTGCTTCTCCTCCCAGACTGATCCAGAGGTCACAACTCCAGAAAAGCTCAACTTATCATATACTTTCTTGGTGATACCAGGTTGTTGAGGGGAAACATCAATGCCATGGAGAGGAAAGAAATTAAAAATAAAATTCCCCACCTTAGAGCCTGGGACAGAAGGAGCTCACCTAACCATGTAAGTAACTTAAATAAATGTACAGATGATTTTAAATTCAGGTTTCACTTCTTCCTTAAAATAGATATTTCTGATTTTAAACCATAAGTTGTTTTAAGAAGGTAACATGAAGTTGTATTTTCTACTGGTTAGAGTTGTAAAAGAATCCACCTGGACATATTTTTAATTTATATTTTTCTGCACAACATACTGGGAGCCCAAAGTTCAGGCTAAAACAGAAAAATCTTCTATTTAATCCCAGTGCATTAAAAACTTTGGCCATACGAAATCCCACAAAAATTAAAGAAAGACTAAAAAAATCTAACTAAATGTGCTACACTGAGAGTGCTTTAAGGTGACTTTTTCTCAGCAGCAGATACCATTTCAAAAGGCCTCTGAATAAAATAATTTGTCTGATTTTAAGGGAACATTTCAAGCTGGTGTATTCTTCTGTGAATAAAACAAATGGAAATTAAGCAAAGGTTGAGCAAGGAGGTAAAGCTAAATTTTATTTTTCATTTGTTCAGGTGGAATTAAGATTCTATCTGTAATTCAGTGGCTGCCAGGACTCCCCATTCTATAACTCACAGCCTTATTTTATAATTTTTTTCATGCACATATCCAGTGTAGAAGATGGCATATTTCAATCAATCATTCCCATTTTTTGGGAAATGCTATGCCATTCATCTGAAACACTACTTTCTTTGAACCTAAATGCTTTCCATGAGTTTCAGGACCCTAGCTAACCAGTCACTGAATTTTATGTTTAGCATTTGCTCATTCCTATAAGCTTACAAGGTCTGTAATGCAGAAAATCCCTCTGAAGAAACGTGGGGCAATAACTACAGGAAGGAGGGGGAAAAATCCAGACTGGTAAAACTAAAATATTTCAGTATTTAGAAAACCTAGTATAAAAAGCTTCCACAGGGTCTGATACCTGCATGTCTTCTAATATTTACCAGGGAAAGTATATATGATGATGCTGAGAGCAAGTAAACTGCCAATAAAGGGATTTGCTGTTTACCATTGTTAGCAACTCTTGGGAAAACTTCAAAGATTTCTGTAGAATAAAAACCTGCTGTTTATACATTAGACACGTACACTGAATGTACAAAAGAGATCAATTCATCCCTGAAAACTTGCTCTGTGCTTAGCAGTTACACTGCTACACTGCTTTTGCAGGAAAGTTCTGCCCATCATGCTCCATCCACTTCCCCCTTCCCCCCAGCCTATCTTCAGGTGTCTGAGATCAGCGCAGATTTGCCTTAAATTTGCAGAAGATTTCTAAGCTAAGGCAATGACTGGCAAAGCTGTCAATAACAGTATCTTCTGAAAAATAAGATTTTGTGCAATTAGAAGAACTCCCAGCTCCTTAAATTAATTTTCTCAATTTCTTTCGACTTCTTTGTTTTCCTAAACAAGTCTTGTTAACATCAATTGGACTACAGCATGATAATATGAAATATCATCTGCCAGTAGACTCACAATTTAAGGGGCTCAGTGAAAGGCATACTTATTTTAGCATTTTACATTTTTAGGCTTCCATTTTTATTGGGAAATATTAAAGCAGTTTCCCCAGAAGTTCCTATTTGATAAATGCTCTAAAAATTTAAACTGATAACTAGAGACCAGCAAGAGCAATCAGGCAGCTGAATCTGTGACAGTAAAATTGTTCAGATAACTAGTGCAGATAGGAGAATTTTAAAAGACTATTTGAAATCTGATTTATTTTTTAGTGACACTTTTTTTGCACAGGAATATCTGATGAATTACATTGCTATTAACAAAATTACATTCTAACCTTGTCGTAGCCAGGGTTAAACATAAAGTAAAAAAAGATGGAGAAGACCTCTGCATTTCCTTTTGTCCAAATTTCAATAGCCAGTGGGAGCAATCTGCAGGAAAAAATCCAAAAACCGAGCACAAAATCATTCTTTGAAATGGGTATAAATAGAACTGTTTTGTTTGAAAAAAAAATGAAGTTTATTGCTCAGCAGCAACAGACTAGATACAAGATGCCTGAAGTCGAATACACCTTCTTTGTTTTGTAGCAGAAAATATTCAGGTTTTTGAAGTGTTTTACCAGATTAGTTCATTCCTGAGTTTGATTTGAGTCACAGGAAGACTAACAGGTCCATCATGACTTATAGCCATTGAGTTTAAAGCCATTGGTTTCATTAGGTTTATTCATCAGTGGTTTGCATGTTCCTCAGAGGCTGCAAAACATTAGAAAAAGCGAAGTATACCAAAACCACGTTCCTTTTTCCTAACGTTAGGAGGACATGGAGAAGTCACCGTAACTGTAGGATGAGTTGGAACAGCTGCTAAATGCCTGCACTTGCTGAAAGATGTTACCTTCACAGCAGGAACAGATGTTGGTGTCTCCAACAAGATCTTGGTCTCCATTCGTACAGAGGGTTGGATTGCTGCACTCTCCAAGCATTACAATGAGTTACAATAGACACTTTCAAAAGAAGTCAGGGTATAAGCGCTAAACACTGACAGGACAAAATCAATTCTGAATTTAGTCAATAATTTTGTTTACATTTCCCTTGCCTTTTTTTTTTAAATACACCCCCTTCCCCTTCTGAAAGAAGCATGAAGTGATGAAATATTTACCATGTTCCAAATCTGAAGGCTCCTACAATAACCAGTGGTTTCTGGTAGGGTAACCAGTGGCATGCAATGGGTAAAATAAGCTTTTGGAATGCATCTTGAATGCAACAATAACTAATTGTTTACATACATGTGACAGAAATGGTATTCTTTGCTAGCTCATCACTGGTATACCTCTTAATCTACATTGAAGCTTTATATTTACAGTGAATAAACTTACAAACTGATGTCAAATGGAAGTGAAGTCTATGTATTACTATTATTTATTCATTACTCTTCTATGGATCTAATACCCAGAGACAATAGATACTTTACATGGCAAGACAAATGCCTGTCAGAAGACAGTAGCAAATAAGTAGCAAAGAGAGAAAGGCAGTCATATTATATTCCTGCTTTCTACTTCTTACTATGCATAATAGGTTTGTATATTTTATTGCAAACCTGAAGCATAATAGGTTGGTGCATGACAGTAGGGTGCTAAAATGAAAATACAGCTTAATTATATACAAGGTTTCAAACAATTTGTTAAGGTGGAGCAGCAGAAGCTGACACAGCAGCCACAGTAGCTCTGCAGCAGTGTTATACTGCCAACAAGGGCTAAGAGTGTATTCCAGCCTCTCCATGCTTTTCTGTGCATTGCCGAAGGTTCTCCCATAAGTTGCTTTATAGCTCCATCCATTTTTCTAATGTATGATGTCTCTGGGTAAATATGTGGGGTCCTCAGAATATCTCTCTCGCCGTTCCTCATGAAAATTTAAACACAAGTAACCTTTTTCTCATACAATAATTCAGTCTTTTTAAAACAAAGATTTGGAAGTTTGATATAATGTATAAAACATGTGACAAAGATGGTCTTGTTTTTATTTTCTGCTTGGGACAGAGGTTGGTCCTTAAGTTATTTTTAGGATGCTGCGTTTGCTTTTGCTTTAACTGCGGTTTTTCTCCTGCAATGGAAGAGGCCCCAGATTTAAAGTGCTGTTATTCACATAACGAGCTGCTTGGGTTAGTTCTGCCAGCAGACAACGAAGTCACAGAAACCTCTGCCCTGTGCTCTGTGTTTTCAAACAAGTTAATTTGTTCCTTGTAGGTCCAAAATGAATTTAATTTCATGCGCTTTTTCAGACAACAGATGTTTGGGCGAGAAACTTGCCCACCTACATCCAGTAGTTTTAGGTCTGTAGTAGAATTACACTTGATAAAAACTGATAAATGTATGCACTTTATGAAGAAAAGCACTGTAGGGCTAGAACTATAGCCAGACCTCGGTTAATATACCTAGAGAAGAAGGAATTACTTTTTTTCCATGCTTCAAGTTAATGCTAGAGGAATCCACTTCCTTTGACAAAAGTGGCAACTGAACTTTTTCTGCACAGGGGAACTTATTGAAGTGAATATTTAGCACTTCCTACAGAAGTATTTTCAGTCCTTTAAGTGCTTTGTTAAAAGACCTGTAGATAAACTTTCTGAAGAATTTTAGTAAGAGTTCACAATTCACTTACATAACAATTATTCTAGAAAGCTGCCGAGTGTGAAATGTGATTTCCTTTCCATTGGTAGAAAATTTAATGGTATAAATTATCTTACAGAGGACGCACTCACATAGTTTTGCAAAATGCTTTACAAAAAATACAGCAAAATTCTAATTTCACATTTCACATTACATTTTACAGGCCTTCTGCTTCAAAACAGCTATATTTTATAATATTGGCTACAAACAGGGTGGAGAGCTTGCAGAATGGGAAAGAGATTTGCTTAGACTGAAGGAATGAAAACATTTCTAGATCAGTTGGTAGCATCTGCCACTAATAGAAAATTAGGGACCTAATTTCCTCAAGGACAGATTACTTCCTAATTGTCCATTTTAAAGGTTCTTCTTTATGGTTGGCATTTATGGTGTGGTAGTTCCTACAGATCAAACTAATACTGAGCATGCTGAGCAGACACACAAGAAGTAAATAGTGGCAAAAATAACAAATAATCAAAATAGCAGGGTACTGGCTGACAAGGATAAATATTCAGATGTATGGTATAATTTCCATCACAATTATTTTTGCTGTAAAGTATGAATGGAGCCAGCTAACTGACTGTTAGTAAGCAGTCACATTCTCTATAGCTTTTCATTAACTGCTGCATTGGAGCCTCAATCACATGAGTTTTAAAGAACTTCCAGCTTTCCTCAGAGCCTCAAATAATGCATGTATTATTTTGGACTAAAATATCATGTCTCCCTTTTAAGTCAAAATTTCCAAGAAAGAGGGGAAATATCCATTCTCCATCAGATGAACAATATTTCAAGCTTAAGTCTCATGTCAGAATTTCTTTTCTCCTACAACATCCTGTTTACAAAAATCTATCCCAGGGAAAAATTTGAGTCACTGTATATGGAAAAAAAATGCTTCTTTTCCTTCCCTGTTATTTATGATCTTTTTCTGATCAAGGAGAAAATTATGGAATAAACATTATAAACTAGGTCAGCTAATTATATAATCACACAAATAACTATAAAAAGAAACAAACAAGAAGCATAAGGGTAAAGGGTTATATACACATTGGTGCATTAGGCCATAAAAGGTATTTTCCACTCTGCCAGCCAGCAATACTGCAAGTGTCTCTTCAAACTAATCATATTAAACTGAAGCTAATATGTACAATGAGAGAGAAGAACAGAAGAATTTTTCTACATGGCCCAGAATCGGAGAGTGTAAGGGCTACATATGCAAAGTTTAACACCCAAAATATTCTGAAAGTGTCAAGAATGAACAGCCTGCATAAACAGGAAAATTTAAAATAAAATTTGTGTTGTGTATTTTTCTGCAGAAGGGTACTTAAGAACAGAGGGTGAATGATATGGAACAATGGAGCAGTGGGTTGCTGCTGTTGCGAAATTTCCTGGGTAATTTTTTCTTTGCCTCATGAAACAGCACTGTAGCTCTGGGCTTTTTCTTTGTAGTGGCTGTGCTATTTGATTGCCTGATGTCATTCTTTTTCTTTGGCCCTCCTCATTTGCTTGCAGGAGTTTTATTATAAAGGGAAATGCACAGGGAAGATCCAAAGAGGGAAATACTGACAATCCCGAAAGAGTGGTGGGTACAAGCCACAGAAACACCATTTCTCAGCAGATCATACATCACACCCTTGCTCATTTGTGATGATGTGCTATGTGCCTAATGTGTTAGGCTGACTTGCAATGGGTTTGTCACTGCTGAACAGTTTGGGTTGAGCATTCAGGTTTCCATTTAGTATCTTTGCTAAACCTAACTTTAAGCTTGTGCTTTACTTTGCCTGTGTTAAAAAAAAAGGATTCAGTGTGCGCCAGTATTGTGCTGAATCAATACTTCAGTGCACACCTAAAATTAGGATTTTTTTTTGTTTGTTTGGGGTTTTTTTTGTTTGCTTGGGGTTTTTTTTTTTTTTTTTTTGGTTAATAGGATTGTCTCAGTTTTTCTGCAAATAGCACAACTGCTCATTTTGGGTACCTCAAGGTGTAGCAAAACACTTTGCTACATATTTTTTTCATGCATCATACTAACTTTAAATAATCATTATTATACTTTAATCCACAGCCTGTCAATCTTCTCATAGGGGTGCAGAGGGAAGAGAAAATGAATTTCATTTACATTCTTCTAAGGCTGCATAAAGACCAGGGAATTGAAAGGTCTGATACTGTCTCCATCTGGGCTTCTGTCAATAAATGCTGCAGTGAAAGTATTTTAGAACTGTCCTGGGAATATTAATGTTATTTATTCCTGGGCAGTGAGCATGGCATAAAATTAGTATTTTAAAACTTTTCATTCAATGTACTGTATTTTACTGAGATGACTTCTAAGTGCTGGGGCTTGGTATTCGTCTTCTCTTGAGCTCAGAATAAGAATACTCCTTTGACGAGCTCAGGTCTTCATATTTTACCACCAGAGACTGAGCCTTGTTTCTAGTGCTTGTTTTTCCCGCTGAGTTTGGTAGTATCCATCAAATCAGAAGTGACCTGGCAACATTTCTTTGTGTCCCTTCTAATGCCATCCTATTGTTTTCATTCTCACCTTCAGTATTTCCACACAACTTTTCAGTCGTCATAAATTGTAGGCAGTGGGTGTGACTTGAAATTTCAGCTGAGTTGGAAAGGATGATCAACAGATTTATTGCCTCTCTGTTGCCATGTATTCTGACAGTTATTGTATATGTTTTGCTAGAATTTGCTTTCTGATCTACTGACTGAATTGCTCATAATATAGTGTTCACAGGTGCTTTTCAGATACTCCTGCACAGCCTACTTGATTGCTCATTCTTTGTCATCTGCTTTTCAGTTTATTTTGTTTTGTTTCTAAAAAGACTACATTAACTCCTTCTGAGAATTTGCCTTCTGATGCAGCAGATTTCCAACCATTCCATTTTCTTCTTCATTTAATTTCAATTATATAATTCTCCCTAAATGTATATAGGTGTAATATATCAGAATATTGTCATAGAATCTGACTTTTCATTCACTCCATTTTGATTTCTGCTTAAAGTCAAGGGGCTCAAAATTCCTTTATTGTACCTATTCTGTATGCAAAACTGCATGTGGCGAACAAATTACAATCATTGTATCACAAGTTTCAGGAAGGACTATGCAAAATCGCTTTTTCCCCCTGGTATCTGAAAGGATTTGATTTCCACTCAGAATATTTAACCTTCCTGAGCCATGTCTACATGTTTTACATAATGATTATAATTCTGCGATGTTATTTTGTGTAGACATTATACAAACCACATGTTCTAATAAAAAACACTGGCTGTAGCTGAATATATGAACCACTTAATTTTTCTGCTTTTGTAGGAACAATGCTTCTAGTGTTTTGCTACATTTTTTTTGTGTGTTATGGTTTAATGTCTTTGACATGAAACACGTATCACTGATTTTTCTTTCAGTAGAAGATCTTTGTCCCTCATTTCTTTTTCCATCAGCTGTTTCTAACAGTATTATCCTTTACTATTCAGGGTTAAATATGTGGAAAAAAACACTCACTAGGTTGAAATGGGAAGAATGTAGACTATCCTATTTTTCCCCATACCTATCATAAGCCCATTGATTTAAAAGGACTAAAAACCACTTAGCTACAAAAAACTCTGTTACTGGGTGCGAACTCTCCTCCTTGTGAGAATGGAAACATCCTTTGATGACCCAGGGTGACCTAGAGAGATGTGGTGTCCTCCCTGACTCAGACAGGTGGCCCAAGGACTATTTGTGGGCTCCTCTCACACCACCACCTCCCTTTCCATAGCTGCCATAGTTGTGTCTGGTAGCTCATACAGGTTCCACACAATTTCAACAGGTCAGCTCTGTGAAATGAGGAGGTGATGGGACAGATGCCTAGAGAGCCTACCTAAAACAGAGGCTAGACTATTAAAGGAATAAAGTAGGTATTTATTAAAAGGCCTTCAAAGGATACACCTTGGGCAGTACAAGAGCCTGGTCAAGGCTACACCCAAGATGGCCCCAAGATGGCCCTAATATAGACCCTGAGTCCCAAATTTTCACACTTTTAAAAGTTTTGGTCCATTTCCATATTGGGGTTAATTGTCCAATTACAGCTTCAGGTTATGAAGTCCCATTCTCCCAGACTGCTCTCCTCAATTTGCTGCTGTTTACACATTTTGGGCCTGAAGCTACAATGATATCCTTGGTTCTCAGGCTGGAAAAGGATTGTTTTGTCTAATTAAACTGTGAAGAGAACTTGCTAAGACTTTATATGAATTTCAGAGTTATATACTAGGGTAGTACAGGATCTGGAAAACATGAAAGCTAAAACTTAAGGCATCAGGGGCACCTTCTAGCCTTTAGCAGGAGTGGCACAATCAGCTTTCTCCACAACAGCAGGTTTGTCTTGGGGTAACAAGAGGATCAGAATTCATTGCCTGAGCTCCAGCTCTTCTGTTCAGCAGTGCAAATACTTCTATCTGAAATGGAGACAAAATGGGGCTGTGTTACACACACAGGAGCTAGAGAGGCTGGGAGGTGTCATTTTTCTCTTATGTAAAGTCAATGTTGTAATCATATTTGTCCAACTCATCAGGAGATGACAGAGAGACTGCTGGGACCATTTTTATTTTTCAGTGAAAAACTGGGTGTTCAACATTTTCAGTCACACCCCAGGAATGTACAGCTTTCACTCAGAACTCATTGATTTGATGGAAAGATAACATTTCTTGGCAAAGCACTGCTTGATATTAAATTTAACTGCCAAAATTTTCACTGAGACTTTACTGAAATTTTTCAGATAGTGTTTGGTTTTAGATCTACAACTATATTTAGGGTGAATTAAGAAAGCCTACTGAAAAAAATACTGTGTGAATTGCTTTTTTTAAAAATAACTGCATTTGTTGAGTTTACCTAAAAGGCAGTAATGTCTTTACAAAGTAATTCTCTGTGACTTGATGCCATTTAAACTTTGGCATTTAAACCTGGGAGCTTACTGTAGCTCACTTGCTCAGCCCTTAGCACGTCAGTGGAGGAAAAGCTCTGTTTCATCCACCTTAATTTCTTACTCATTTAGAGGTTAAAAAAGAGAGGATTCTCTCAGTCAAATGTCTGTGATACCAGCCAAAAATTGTTTGGGGCTGGGAAATTAAACTTTTTACAGTAAAAAAAAAGAGCCTGAAGAAAAAGTGTGTCCATTTTGTAACAGGAAGAGTGTTGTACCCCAACCAGTTTCAGAGTATTTAAAAAAAAGAAACCTACAAACACTGATTTGAAAAGATATAGATGAGTTAACTGTCAGCACCTGGAACAGTTAGATTAATGGGCTGCATCTTCTCCAGATAAGTCAACAGAAGTGTACCTGCTTCACAGGTCCAAAATCGTAAGCTGATCTCTGCAAGCTAAAATTTTAGCTGATATAACCTTATAGGGTTTTTTTGTTTGGTTTGGTTTGGGGGTTTTGTTTGTTTGTTTGTTTTTGTGTAACATAAGATAAATTTTATAGATTAATTTTTCAGACAGTTTTGGGGGACAGAAGGAAGAAAGTAAAGTGTCTTTACTGTAACCAATTACTTTGGACACCTACAAAAAGAGGTGAGGACAGGAAAAATACAAGAGCATTGATCACATAAGTCTTCAGCTGTATTGCTGAAGAACAAACCAGAGACTCTGACAACCACTGGAAAACAGCTACAAAACCTGTGCCCTAACTCAAATGTGTTTCCAGACACAAAATGGTACTGCCTTGCCATGCATTTGTTGAAGGATACTTCAAAATATCTTGGGTAACACATGATTCTATCTTGTTCTCTGCACCAACATTTCCTTTGTAAAATTATTCCTGAAATTTGGAATCACACAGCAAGATGTATGTATGAAAATATCCAGTGGCTTAATGAAAAAAAAAATAAATTGAATCCAAGTAATTTTTTTGACCCATGGTTCAGAAAATAACTTTATCCTCTGTACACCTAGGACTCACCACAACAACTATTTCTGCCTTTGGAACTGTAGAAACAAATGGCAATTTAACAATGCAGTCTCTCATTTTTAATCCAAAAATAATTGGTTGGGGAATGTTTTCTTGGATTTGGAGTTTTTGTGGAGTTGTGTTTGTTTGCAATTTTTTTGCTTTAGGTCTTTCTTGTTCATTTAACTCTTGCAAATCACACTGCACCTCTTTTATTTTAATCTCCTTTTCATATCTTAATGTACAAGGTCAAAGAGGGCTAAAAAGTAAAGTAGTGTTTTGCCCTGTAGATATGCAATACTTGTAGTTGTGTTCTGGTCTTCCACCTCCCAGCTTGCTTTCCAAATGGCACCCAAGAGATTAATATCCATTTGAGTTAATGATTAAGTTAAAACTCCAGTTCTGGCTTCTGTACAATAGGAGTGTGTGTAATATCGGGGAAGCTGATAGTCCAAGCATTAAATCTTTTTATCAGCTTTCACACATGGATTGTTTGCTATAAGGGGTTCTTAAAAATTGTTTTTATTTTTTTACTCAATTTTGATAAAATAGCATAAAACATTTTGTAGTTCAGCACAAATCATCAAATGCTTTTCAGTGTTTATACTCTCTAGAGTGATTACATGCAAAACACAGTACACTTAAAACCTAAAGAATTTAATGATAAATAAAAAAAATCCAAACTAAGATGAGATAAAATAATTTCTTTGCTCACTTTATTTTTTGAGAGTAGGGGTTTTGTTTCTGTTTTCTGTCCCTATGAGTTATCACTGGTTTACAGCCAGTGTATGGGAGAGTCTGTGACACTGAACTGACTTGAAATGTGAAGAAAGCAGTGATGTATCCCATATCAATGTGTAGTAAAAATTTTATCTTCATCATCTAATGTTAAAACTCTCTGAGGATGAAGTAAATAAAAACAGATATATGGATTTCACTAACTTACTCTTAGTAGAATTTTCTTTATTTTCAATAAAGCAATAGTTACAAGAGTTCCCTTCATTGATTGCCCAGTGATACCAGCTGCTGTAAAACCTTAGAGTGAGGGACTGAGAAGTTCTAAATACAATAAAATTTCCAAATATAAGACAAAAAAAGTGTGGCTTTAGGTCCTATAGATTGGTGATTTGGGCATCCTGTTAAAAAATCCCATATCCGTACTGGTAGTCTCATCACAACTATTTCTCTCCTCTAGGCACCCACCCTGTTGGCTAAATATTAGACTAGACTTATAGATAAGGCAGTTGTGCCATGTGATATAAATAATCAAGTGTAGGTACAAAGAGCATGAGAAATATCTAGGTGAATTTTTAGGTGCAGAATTTTCCATGGCCCTATAAAAGGGCTGACCTGGGAACAGCTACAAGTCAGTGTGTAATTAATGAGGATAACAGTAAAAAATTGTACTTCAAGTGAACCAATTATAAGCACACCATAAATGCAGTAACAATGACTGACTCTTCAGATTTTAGTTCAACTAAAGAGGCCTCTGTGTTTGCACCAACTCCAGTTTGATACTTTACTTTAGCAGCATGAATCCACTTTTGAGGGCAAGAATAACACACTATGGTCAAAATGTATTTCATTTTCATTGACATAACAATTATCCTCCCCTGGATAAGAAAGTGAGTAGAAATGTGAGGTGAAAGGTGAGATGGACTTATGTATCCACAGTGGGCAGTATTTCAGTAACATTTTCACAGAAAATGTGAAGAGTCCCTGCAGACACACAATCAGAAAACAACCACAGGCAGCAGTGCTCAAGACATCTGAATTGTCATCTGAACTTCTTTAACGCTGATATTATCAGTGATAGTGTGAAAAGAGGATGCAGTTTTGAAAATTAAAAATTATTTTCCTTTTGTTGCTTACAAAAATAAATTTCCTCAAAAGGAATTTCCATTTTTTAATGGAGGTAGATGTTTGGGGTTTGCATGGCCAGGTTTTGGTAGCACGGGGGCTGCAGGGATGGCTTCTGTGGGAAGCTTCCCCCACGTCCAACAGCGTCGATGCCAGGCAGCTCCAGGACGGGCCTGTCACTGGCCAAGGCGGAGACAATCACTGATGGTGATAACACCTCTGGGGTAACAAAGTTAAGAAGGGGGGAAAGAAACCCTGCACAATGGCAGCCAGGAGAGAGGAATGAAAATACATGAGAAAAGCAGCCCTGCAGGTGTTCTGGAGCAGGTGAATGCCCAAAGGAGGCTTTAACCACATGAGAAGCCTGCACTGGAGCAGGCTCCTGGCAGCACCACTGGAAGAAAGGGTCCACAGAGGAGCAGGTTTGTAGGCAGGACTTCAGCAGGGGTCCCCTGCTGGAGCAACCTGTTCCTGAAGGACTGCGCTCTGTAGAATGGACTCATGCTGGAGCAGCCTGTTCCTGAAGGACTGCACTCTGTAGAATGGACTCATGCTGGAGCAGTGCATAAAGAATACCATGGAGTAGGCCCCATGTGGGAAGGCCCCATGTTGGGGAGGTCCATGGAGGGCTGTCTCCTGTGGGAGGGGGCCCACCTTGGAGCAGCAGAAGAGTGTGAGGGGTCCACCCCCGGAGGAGTTAGCAGCAGCAGATACATGTGTGATCTAACCACATCTCCCATTCCTTGTGTCACATGGGAGTAGGAGGTAGAGAAATTGGAATTAAAGATAAGCCTTGGATGAAGGGAGGGGTGGGGAATAGGTGTTTTTAAGATCTGTGCTTCTTCCTTGTTATCATACTCTGATTTGATTGGTAATGAATTGAGATTTTTTTTTTTTGCTTGTGACATTAATTGCTGACTGATCTCCCTGTCTTTATCTTCACTGACAGATCTTTTGTTACATTTTCTTTCCCCTGTTCAACTGAGGAAGGAACTTATACAGTGGCTTTGCTGGGTACCTGGTGTCCAGCGAGGGTCAGCCCATTTCAGTATATTTTTTTGCCAAGTTCTTCCAGTCACTCTGGCTGTAAACCTGGTTTGAGTTTCAAGTTCACTTTCACATGCAATTTCCAAGAGCAGGACATGTGTACTCATACTCAGAATAAGGTTAATTTCATGTAACCTTGGATATCTGTAACATAGAAAGCTGGATATGAGCTGGTTACTTTAGGATCCTGTAGAGTCAACGGAGAAATAAACACTACAGCATGATTTCTCTAATGAAAATATCTAGCTTAGGTTGAAATAAGCACCATGCCCCAGAGGGCTTGGATCTCTGCAGTGACTCAGGATGGCGGGGAGTCACCAGAGACAAGCTCAGATAAAGATACACGATGAGCTCAGAGAGAAAATCTAACCTCACTCTATCCAGTTAAAAATTAAAATGCAATCTTGCAGTAGTGGTAAGTAATCATTAATAAATGAAACAATGATCAGAATCTTCCTTTATTTATTTCATTAGGTTGTGAGGTTGCCTAATCTATAAATTAGCTCAGAGCTGGCACGCTCTGAAAAGTTTTTGAGAAACACATTTCTTCATTTGGCTGCTGAAAAGAGTAAATCCACAGTCTGGAGTGGAGGTTATGAGTGTTTTTTAACTTTTCTTGTTAAACTGCAAATATACCCACTCACTCCACCACTCCATCCCAGTTTAATGTTATTCATCATGTATAAAATTCATATGGCTTATGAATACATATTCACCTTAGTTGTACATTAAATATTAAGATTTTAATATATAGATTAATCCTTAGCATGTTTACATTCTCAAAGAAGTCTTGAATATATGAATGAAACAGTCAGAGAGAAGAGTTAGTGGATCCACTGCTAAGAACCATCATTTATTAGACTTTCAGAGAAAGGATTTCATAGATTTAAAAATCTGGAACAAACTGTCTTTAAGGCATAGATATCTTATTTTGAACCTTTCTAACTAAATTCATCCTTCTGTTTTCTTTCATCCAAACCCATTATCGTTTGTTTGTTTCAATCCCTAATATACTGTGTAATTGTCAAATGTTTTCTACCTTTGTTATATACGAATAAAACACTCTCCTTTCACTGCCAGCCCTTCCTTGCTGTATGTTCCCTCTTCTGATCCATTCTGCAAAGGTCAAAACAGTCGTCTGACTTCACAAAGTCAACACAAATTAATATAAAAACACTCAGATATCTTTCTCAATCAGTTACTTTCCACACAATCATATATTCTCTTTTTTTTTTTTTTAAGCAAGCAGCCCTAACATGTCATGGTGCCTCTTCAAAAGAGTACTGTAAGAGTCTATGGAGTGTAAAACCCTCTGTTCTGGACTGATTTATGACTTATGACAGATTTTTGAACTGTCTTTGATGAAGATGGTTTTCTTTGCATGAAAAAGACTTTTTCAGCTCCTCCATGACAAACACAAATGTCAAGAGTTCATTCATTCATTAATTTGTTTGGTCTTCTCCAGGAAAGTGGTCTATAAGCACATAATTTACACTTTGGCCATCTATTACCCTTGCAGCCAACAAATTCTTGGAAACTTCATGCACATGATTTGTGTCCAAAGGATCTTTTTTATTAAATTGCGTTTATTATTAAAGTTTTTGCCCAAAATATTTTTATCTGGCTGCATTTTGATTTTTAATTTGCCATATTTTATCTTTTTCCATAGTTTCTTATTCAGGAAGGAAGGATATCATTCAGTCTTTGAATGATGAATGACACATTCCTTGCATGAGAATATATAGTTCCTGGAATGATATATAGTTATCTGAATAGTCTTTTTACCTTTTAAGTCACTTGCTACTCACAATGGTTTGAATTTTTTTGGATCTTATTTTTTCTTCGTTGTCTTGGTGTAATATTTTTTAAGGTTTGATGTGCATTTCTTCTGAAATTTCAACATGATACTTTTCAACAAACCTGGACATATCTGTACATATATTCCTTTTTTCAGCCTCTTTTAAGCAAGATTTTTTAAAATTTTTTTTTATTTGCTAGTTTTGGAAATTACAACACTATGGTGGTGTCTGAGGGGTTTTGCTCTGTTTTGTTCACTTGTGTCATCCCTGCAGCCACGTGCCTTGTAACCTCTAGTACAAAGGAGTCCTTGGACAGCATTGCTTTGCACCAGGACCTGCAAGCACATCAGCATGACCAGCTGTGCATTTCCTCACTGGCTGTCATTTGCTGCAGTCATTCTCATGATGGCTAAAAACTAAGTCTCTGCATCACACTCTGAAGAAAGATTTATCCAGATCACCCAGAGGTAATTAACATCTTTTGTTTTGACTGTGTTCCTGTCCTGAGAGAGACCCTCTGACCTCCTAAAGCATGCCACAGCCAGATTTGATAGCGTACAGGAATCAGCAAAACAGTTCAAAAGTGACATTTTCTGGTTTCACCTTAGAGCTTCAATCCATGCAGATTCTGTGTTGTTTACTGAAAGTTAGAAGATATCATAAGTTATTCAGTCTTTTAGAGAAGTGGCTAGGATGAGCTGCCTTGTTAGTTCTTCATTCATCTTGTCATACGAATGGGTTTTTTGCTAATTCAACCTTCTTGTATTTACACTCACAAAATTAAACCCATTCAAAAATCATACGACCACATGGCATAAAATCTTTAACAAAGTCTTCTTTATAAAGGGTATCTGGGAACTGTTGGATCATCAATGGATCCAGGTTGCCACCTTGCATGATAATTACAGAGACCAAATATACTCCAATTAAGTCAACATATGGCTGTCACCATTTTTGTGAAAGGAAATTTCCCAGCTTCTATATGACAACTTGAGATCAGCTACTGTGTAAACAACTAACATCAATTTGACTTTGCTCATGACAAAAATGTGGCAGACAGAATTTGCTTAGCACAGGGAAACAGGCGTGAGCTGTCTCTATTTTCAGGGACAGCGATTTGATTCATCCAAGGACAAGCCACACAGACCATCCAGCTTTTCCAAAATGTTGCACGCAGCTATCCATGTAGACATGATTAAAGCCTAATGTACAGTGACAAATTAGTAGAGAATGAGCAATTCAATAAGAATTGTAGAAGCATCCTCTCATTTTACATACCAATCCAAGGCTAGTAGAAAACAATTTCTAAGAGATACTTTTGGTGAAAAAAGATTAATTTTAATGTCAAGAAAAATTTTATCACTCCTAAATATATTCTAGTTACCAGAATAACAGACTGTTAAAATACTAAATCATCATCATCATCATCGAACAATCCAAAACTCAACTAGTGAAAAACACATATAGATGACTTTTACGAAACTACTTTATAAAAAAATACAGCCACCATTTAGTGAATGAAATATAAATATTCATTTAAAACTCTTCAAAATGCATTTTTAAGACCATCACTGCTGCACAGAGCTTTAGTTGAACTATTTTATTAACTTTCTCCTCTACAGCGCCTCTTATAAGCAACATACAGATATCCCCCCTGCATCATGATGTGTTTTGCAATTACACATATGCATAGGAAGTATACAAAATTTTACTGCTTTTCCTGCCTTGTCACAAAAACATATTTTAGGGTTTTTATGGATCTGCTTCTACTGCATTTATTGCAAAATTCCAGTTGTTAAAGAGCATTGTATTTAAAATAATAACATTTCTCAGTACATTCACTTAAATCCTCCTTAAGTATAAAAACAACTGAGAGACATCTGGTTCCAACTGAGACAGGAAATGTCTTTGCTGACATGGGATCATGTTTATTTCAAAGAAGTCCAAGGATTATCTTGGGAGGTACAGAGGAATATATTTAATAGAGTATCAGACAAACTGGTAAAAAACGACAATAAACAACAGAATAATAGGAAAGCAGGTAAGTATGGCATAGTGAACAATAATTATCTTGCCTGTTTTCTTTCCCCCTACACTTCTAGTGGCACAATAGCCTAAGTAGATGGGAAACATGCTGTTCCAAGAGCAGCAGATCCAGCAAAGCCTCGTTTCCTATGGATTTGTGTTCCTGTGTTCTGGATTTGTTTCCATATTCTCCTCTGCCTATTTCCCAGTCTCCTCACTCCCACTCCATATCCTGGCTGCTGCCTCTGACATGAAGCAGCAGAGCTCTGCCGCTGAAGCCATGGAGTAGCATCCCCAGTGGCTGGCCACTTGTCAGGTGAAATGGAGCAGTTTAGCGCTGAATTTGGGCTGAGGCCCTTTCTTGGGGCTCTCCTTCAGCAGTCTTTCTGAACAGCATCAGGTAGCCCTAGAGGACGAATCAGGAAAAGCTCTGTATGTAAGCACAAACACATTTTTTTCTCCTTTTCTTTTTGTCCACTACTATTTTGGTTTAGTTGGCTTGGTTCCGCAGACTGGTTAACTGCTAGTTCAAATCCTGGAAGGGAAGGAATGCTTTCAGTGACATTGTCTGTTTAAAATGAAAATGCTTGTCAAAGTGGAGACTCAGTTTATGGGTCTACCAAAAGTCAACTACCAGTAGTTATGAAATGTATAATTTTTATGAGATCATTACCCCTGTGTCAGATTTGGCAGTGCTTGATCAATTTAAACAGTATCAAGAAGAAAATAAGGGATGAACTGGCAATTAGAGCACATAAACCCACTTTAGGAAAGTAAGCTATAAATTACATACACAAGCTTACACATGGAGTAGGAGTGATAAAGATTAGGACTCATCCACTTCAGTGAGAGCCATCTGAGGGTGATACACAGTAAAGAGCCTTATTTACAGTGCTGGGATGTGTTTTACTGGCTGTGGTGTGAGGTGACATGTCATACTGAAATTCCATGTTGCCCTGTGTGCTGAAACACCCTTGCAGTCACCACTGGTAGCAGGACACCATATTGCTGCCAGCTTTTCATTCTATGTAACGAGACAAGAAGTTCAAACCACAACAAGGGTGCCCTTTCTCATACAATACATGGGGCATTGAGAAATTTGCTCCCTCAAGAAGGCTAGGTGCTAAACAATTATGGATGTTATGACAGATTCCAAAAAGCATCATACATATTCATGCTTCCACCAGTGAGTGTTAGATGCCACAGGCTTGACATGTAGCCTGCCTCAGCATATTCCTAAACCACTGGTGAGACAGCATACTCAACACTATTAATTCCAATTCCTTTTTCAAAATTGTTTCCCTAAACCTCTGTAAGAAGTAATATCCTGGATGATATGTACCTAATGTCTTCTTTTAGTATGATCAGCATTATTTCCTACTGTTTTGTTGAGGAGTAGGAAAGAGAGACTTGTCCCTGTTGCACACTGTTGAATGGTGTGCCACAAAGGAGACGGACAAAAATGGTGTACACCGTCACTATCCAGTGCTGGCTACACAGGAGAAATGCACTGCCTTTCTGCCCCTAGGAAACAACAGCAACTGCACTGTGGTTTTCAGAACTATTCACTGTATTTGAGACCCTTGTTCTTTCATATCTCTGCCTCAGTGAGGAACAGCACACACAGGGGGCTTTCTGCTGCCTCAGGTTGGATCACCACTTTCAGAGTGAGGCCTAAGCCTTTGCCTTTTTCCCTGCAGCCCTTGTGGCGCTCAGCTGCACTGAACAAGGCAGTGGGAAGAGGAGGCTTTCATTTTGCATACCTGGCATGGCAGAGGATTCATATTTAAAACAGGTACATAAATATGTACAAATATATATGTATATATAAATACATATAGGCACACTTTATGCAGAAGAACCATATTAAAATAAAGATTATGAAGAAAAGCTCTTAAAAGTTAGAAAATTTCATCATTAATTCTGCACAATGTTTACATGTTCAGTCCCTCTCAGCCATTAAAGACAGGTTCATGGACTTTCTCCTACAAGATCTTGCCCCCTTAAAGCAGATGGCTACTATAAAATGAATAAGCAGCTATTTGTTCAATATTTGCAGCACATTCCCTTGCCCTGATCTTTATTTATGGAACACAGCACAAGCTCTGCTTTGAAAATTATTAACTTAATTCTGGGTTGAAGGAGTTCAAAATCTTTCAATAAAAAAGTACTCTTTATTCAAAACTAAAACTTTCTATGGCAGACTTTTAACATAAAGAAACTTCACTCTGAAAAATGAAAGATAGAAAAATGGTGACAGGGAGAAAAAAGAAGACGGGGGAAGAAAAGAAGGGAGGGAGGGAGGGAGGAAGGAAGGAAGCAAGGAAGGAAGGAAGGCTTTTGATTATGCTGAGATTTTTTTAATATTTTCATTAATTGAAAATATTTTCCTTTATCATTTTAGACAAAATGTAATCATGCATATATAGAGACACTTAAGAATTAAATCCTTTTACAAAGGTTCGAATTTTATGACAGGAAAAAGCACTTTAAGCTTATTTTTTTTGCAAAACCTCATTTCACCAAAAAGATCAAATTGTTTGGGTTTTTTTCCTAAATTGCAGTGAAGCTAACTTTCTTTTTTTTTTTTTTTTTTTTTTCCCATGAACCAGTAATTCCCATAGAACTTTATTTTTGGAGTTTGTGATGCTTGCTGCTGTAGATCTTCACTTTTTTATATTACTAATTAAATTACACAGTGCTTCTATAGGAGACGGATTTTTTGAAGCCTATTTTAAAAAGGATCAAATAAATGAAGGTGAGATGGGATTCAGATACAACCTGAGTGTGATTGGTCTCTCCTGTTGTGAAATAAACTCTCAACTCTTCATGCAGCTTGCTGGAATGCTTGGGAGTGAATTGCGAACTGCATTTGAACGTAGGTGACTGTAACGTCTGCTAAAAAGCTTCACCAAATCTAGAGCTTTCCCCTTCTGCACTGTCTGCAGCACTGCGCACATTTAAGCTGCCCAGCTAGTTTGTTTAAGCAGCTTTTAAAAAGCACTTTTGCAATAGAAATATGTACATACTCCCATAACACTGAGTTTCATTTGAAGTTTAACGGGAGTGCTAAATGGGAATTCAGCCCCATCAATCTGACATACACAATGCCAACAGCACAAAGACCAACAAGTTACCATGGAAGTCGTGGCACGCATGAACCAGGAGCAAACTGCTTGCAAATGGATTTATTACGAAACAGCATCACTGATTGCTTCATAGATTACTCCGTGGAGCTGTGTTCTACTTTGGATAAGCACTGCTGTCTGGAAAAGCAATTAGGGATTTCTGGATTTGAAACTGTTAATCTATCAACAGGAGGCATGTCTACTTATAGTGCTATCAATTCAAAATGTATGCATAAGCCTACAGGATCAGGCAGAGAAGCTGAGGCCAAAATAATGTCCTACTCACACCCAATGGAGAAGGAGAAGCCTTGCTAGCTGTTGTAGCAGAGATAAGAAGACAGGTTCCTTGCCTGGGAAACATGCTTTACAGCAGTGACTTGTTACAGTGAACACTGCAGTAAGTTAAGCAGGACAGAATTGCAGATGTATAAAATGTCTTTTCCAGCTACAAAAGAAAGCTGCACGCGAATCTGGTAAAAGTTTTCGCAGGACAGTGGTGGATGTTTAATTATGGAGAGCAAAGGTGCTGGGAAGCCACTTTGTTGCTATGATTATTCACTCTGGATGAATAGTGACTGACAGGCACAAGAAGGCTAGAAACCAATGAAGCAAAAGGTTTACTTGGTTTGCTGAAGAAGTTGAGGGGGAGAAAAAATTGTTTCCTGCCGTTGCACATAGATTACCTTTCAGACACTGGGAGTTCATCCAAATCTTTCCAGTCAAACAGTCTTTATGTAACCTGGATCATCACCAAACCAAAAGCAGAAAGCAATTGCAGGGTGAGAGATGTGAAGGCCAAATCAAAGGAAATGTAACATACAATGCTTAAACTATACAGTGTCGCTGCTTCCTTGCTCATGCTGAAGTTGTCAATATAAAACATTCCCTCTGAGGCATCTGCGGCCAAAGACAAATTTTACCAGATGATGTTGTCTGACTAGAGGCCTGTTATCAAGTTATGTGTGATTCCTGGTATAGCACAGCTGACTTGTTTTGATACATTGCTATCATGGAAAAAAAATGTAAGATGTGCCAGGAACAATTTCCAGCTGATTCCTAACTTGCTCACTGTCTTAATATTTTTTTAAGTCCCTGAAGTGCTAGAAATGCCATCCTCCATCCTCCCACCAGAAATAAAATCAGGAACATATAAGCATGGGTTTCTCAAGACCAATTTATTTAGCTAAAGGACACAAACCACACAATTTCTGTGATGACTGTAATTCTTTACAATGTTGTTTTCTTCCTGGTTCTTGGAATTTACATTCTCAAGAAAGAAGAATAGCATACTGGTAACAAGGCGAGTATTGTGCAATATCTATATTGTAATAGTCAGGTTACATAAGGAAGGAGATTGTCATTCAAACATGTAAACATGTTAGAAAGAAGTATTTCTAGGTAATACAACAACAACAAACAAAAATAGAAGGAGTAATGAAAGTAATTGCTCTTTATCATTAAGGATGAATGCCATTATTAGCCCAAAGCTAGTGCACACTTTCCATTAAGACATTTAAGGCATTAAAAAAAATCCAAGATTGTCAAGCAGATACGGATGTCATTTTAGTATGTCATAAATTACTGATTTCAGTGGATTCCCTGCTCTTAATGAGGGACCTTGATTTACAACTTCTTAAAACTCAGTGAACTTTGTAAGAACTCAAAACACTTTAATTAATATCTAAAATTACTTCAGGTACATGATTACAATATTCAGGTCTGCACACAAAGCTTCTTGTGGTGAAAATCTACCCATGGATATGTGCCTGGATAAATATTTTTATATATATAAATGTATATATGTGCTTGGGCACAATGTTTGATCAGCCGAGTAAGTTGTGAGATACAGCAGAACTCAATTACGAGCAATTGATTCCCATCTCCACAATTCCTCTAAGACATACCTTACAATCTAGTATGAAAATGGTCTGGAATTCAGCAGGGCCTGGGAGCAGTGCCAGAAACAACGGGATACCCATCCATATGGAAATGTGCAGCCACCAATGCAGCACAGCATGGTATAGACGCCTGACATAAATCATAGGTAACATCTAACAGTGCAGGCACAACAGTGGGAGCAGGCAGAGCAGAGATACATCAGCATGGATACACTGATGTAATTATTATTCCAGAGGGGATTCTGAATGTAAGAAAGCCATTAGATGTGATGACAGCTTCTTTGTTTTTTCTTGCAGAATTTCACCATAATGTACAGGCTAAATTTGATTGGAGATGGCAGGATATTTTTTCTGATTATTCCAGGCATTAAATCATAGTCCTCTGCATGTGTGTGTTTGGTTTCTTCAGTATCACTTTTGTAGGTACTGAAGAAAGATATGGATAAATTCTGAATTAAAATGTAGTAGTACATTTATTTTTACTTCTGTATCAGATTTTTTTTTAACAGCAGAGGAAAGAGTAAGGTATGTCTCTTTTTGGAAAAATTCTATACATGTTTATTATAGTATGATCTACTAAAGTTCTTTTCTTTCTCACTTAAAATACTAATTTCCACTTTTGTATTAAAGTTTTAGGGTTTTTTCAACAATTTTTAGAGTGTTCATGAATACAGGTTCCAAGATAATAATTTATGAGGAACCTTAGATATTAAACACAGTAAAAGTAACCTAAATGATTTTGTATAAATTTAAATTTTAAGAAATCCTCTCAGCTACCATGCAATGCAAGAAGCATCTGCACTTGGATTAAGAACTTCAGCAAACTGATCTCTGCACTGATGGAACCAGTTAGTTTTAGCAAACCTCTCAAGCAATCCAAGGTACCTTAGTCACCACATCATTACTTCAACACTCACAATACCACAAGGATCAGTACCCTGGTGGGTTAAATGGTTGAAGTGACCTTTGTTGGGGATCCTTCCCACATGGACATCTAGAAAAATATTGCCCTAATTTTTAGGCACGCTGAGGTACCATACTATGAACTGAAAACCATGAGAACTGTCAATTCTCAGCAGCTCTGAAAAACACCCCTAGGTGAGATACCTTGGGAATCTTTCTACATCAAGAGAATTGAGGGTGCTATGCCAGAGAGCAAATTATTTGAATCTGGACTGTCTTTAGAATCTCTGCTATCTTTTGCCCTGCTACTGATTTAAAACCCAGAGATCTGGACAAGAGACATTCTAGCACAGGCTAACAATCAACAGCTGCTAAACTATGATTATCCTACCAGCACAGAAAAAAAAATCACTATCATTTGAGCAAACACCAGTTTTTCCAGTCTGAACTTGAAGAGACTGAAAATTCACAAACAGGTTCAACCTGAACAGACCTTCAACCACCTATAAAGGAAATGTTGCAGCTGGTCAGTTGACAGAGAGAATTAGTGCCTATAAGAAAAAAGATAACTGGTAATTTTAATGAGTGAGAGGATGAACATACTGCATGAATGGAAAATGAACCATATCTCCAGCAGAGGTATGGACTTATTCCATGATGTAGGTTGGCAAATACCTATCTCATGGAAGGAAATTTAGCATACACTGGAGGATGTTGATCACATCCTCTGAAGAATGCCCAAGAGTGGTAACAAAATTAAGTCAAAATGGCATACATGAATCTTACTGTTTTGTCTGAGTTCATACATCCCTTGTGCTTTCTAATTAAGGGCAAACAGGCTCTCAATGTTTTTAAAATTGTTTTATGTACTTAACTTTTCCCTGGAGAGGTAAATTATGCCCACCAGATTAAAGTTCAGAGGAAGGATGTGATTAAATGCTTGAGGCAATATAAAGTGCCAGTACTGGTGCTAATGCCAAGGAAAGATAGATCATAAGTATCCACTTTAAAGAAGGAATAACATACATTTTGAATCCTGCAAATACACCAGAAAGGACAAAGGAAAAAGTCTTTGCTGGAGTCTATTCAAACTGAGGAAGCTGAAAAGCACACACAAGCTGTGATTAAAGTAACCCTTCTTAAAAATCCACAGTAATTGCATAATTAAATGATAAATACTTTGAGGTCACATTAAACTTTTTTATTGACCCTAAGTTAGCGCTCTAATTACAGGCATCTCTAACAAAAGGAAGTGTGATACCCTCAAGAGCTTGCAGTCATATCACACAGCTGTAGGCATCTGGACACATACATTAGAAACCTATTTCCGCTGCACTTCCTCTACAGCTGGTGGAGCAGCTCAGCAGAAAATCTGACCAATCAAGAAAAGCTGAGTAGAGAAATCTAAGACTGTCCATATCACTTAAAAACATCCACAAATGTAATGATACTGCATGCCCTGACTGAAAGCTATAGAGATATGGGCATTAACAACTCCCATGCCTGATTCAGAGCAGCCATCTGAACCTCCTGGGGAACATCCTAACCAGTCTATTCAATGGCATTCTGGCTTAGACTTTCTAGTTCTCTCTGAAGAACATTTCACTTTGCATAAATTAAGCATTTATGGGCATGTCAGCACTCAAAAGGGCTATGAGTGTCCTCAGATCAAGGAGACCTTCGGTTTGTTTTACATACCTAACAGCACATTTCAGCTCCCTAGTTATACGAACTTACATTGTTCAATTTCTAATTATCTAAATGATGAGGTTCAACACCTTGATTTTGTGGGCGGTAGATATGGTTTTCATCCAGCTTGAGAAAACAAAATGTCTAGAAAATGTGGTCTTTTCATAGTTTTGCCATTTTTAACACAAATTTACAAATATTTGAGGTCATTTCATTGTCTTTCTTTTGAAGGATAAACAAGCAATCCTTCGGCAAGGCTATTTTATGAGGTTCATAACCAGCCTCTGGTTTAAAAAGGAGCCCTTCATGCTAAAGTGGTATGGTGTGAGAAACATACAGGCTGTATACTCAAGTCTAACACGACTCTCAGAAAATTTCAAAATTGTCCCGTTCAGCTCTCCAAAACAAATATTGAGACCACGCAAGAGAGGATTCAGTAATAGAGCAAATGAATCCTCTGTGCTCTTTGCAGCATCAAGTCTGAAAGTGGCTTGCCTCTTGATCTCTAAGCTCTGTTTTTCTTGTCTCAGACAGGAATACAACAGACTGAAGTATAGGGAGTGGTCACACAGACACACTATGTGTTTCACACTTACTAGGCTTGTTCTCTACACTCTTCCCATCTCAACACAACAGTATCAAAAATATTTACGGGGCTGAAAGTAATTTTTGTGGATTTTTCCCATTCCACACAGCTCAGAAAAGTCTGAACCAGCTCCAGGAACACAGGAGTTTGCCAAAACATTAGTTCAAGCAGGTGGTTCCAATTCATAGGACTTTTACCTTCTCTATGCTTGAGAGGTTCTTGGAACAGCAAAAAAACCTCACGTGCCTATGTTGCCAAGTGTAAGATTTGAAAGGCAGATGTTATTCTCACATCCACCCATTGAAATCCCCTCGCCAGATTAGGTAGTATCAGAATTATGACTTTTGAACTGGCCTCTGGGAGGGCTGCTATAATAGGGCAGCTACAAGCCATGTGCTGCCACTTATCTTTGTGCCTCTTACTGGGAAAGAAAAGGAAAAATTTAAAAAGAGAGAACTCTGAAGAATGGTAATTTCTTATCTGGTAATTTGTTTCTCCACATACCCTAGTATGCAAACTCAAACTCTAGCTAAAACTCCTCCTGTCAGGAGATGGACACAATGAAAGTATAAAGCCTTTGGGATGTCAGATTGAAAATACAGAGGCATGATCTCTCTGGTTAAGTTCAGATTCAAATTTCTAAAGCAATAAAGGTGAAACTGCCCTTTCTGAATGTACAGTAGAAAATTACCATAAATTATTCTGAGAGAGAAAACAACATTAAATCAGATGAAAATATATTAAAATTTTGCAGGTAATTACTAATTTTAAAAGCAGTATTAGCTAAACAGTGGACCATTGATAAATATTTTTCTTCTGTTTTCTGTCTCTGTGCAAGCATTTTGATTATAAGGTTGGTTTGTGCCCCTCCTGATGTTTTACATCCTGTTTGAACTGACATAGGACAAACAGTGGAGGATTGTTACCCCTTGAAAATATGTTCAGATGGCTACACATGACATGCCCAGCCCACCCAAGTAGGGCTGGTAACCAAACAGTTGACCAGCTGGTAAGATGATTAAAGCTTATCACAAAGTCACATGGCAATGAAGGATGACTGGACATCTACGAAAGGATTGCAGCATGTCCATGCTTTTGCCCTCCAAATCTATGTTAAGCAGCTGTTCTCCAGGCAGAAATCCTTAGGAACTTCTCAACAGTGTTCTCAAACTGCCAGCACCCTGAGTGAGGAGCTACTGAGAGCCAAGGAGTAAGAAACTGACACCACGAGACTACCTTTCATCCATCCCTATGTACAACTGAGATTAGTCAGGACTACAGAAAAGTTCCTCTGTCTTTTAAAGACATGGTATCCTGATTCCTTCTTGCGGAAATGTAGCAGAACTAATGTGTTTGGATTTTTGGGGTTTTTGTTTTTGTTTGGGGGATTTTTGTTGTTTTTAAAATGCATCCAGAAGTGGTGCCAACGTCCACTTTTAACATAAAATATGGTGTCTACATATCAATTTGAAGATTCAGGTTCCTGCTTCTCCCAGCAAAGAGTGCAACTCACATCTCCCACTTGATAAATAAGGTTCTAATTATCAGTCACATAACTAACTAGAATGGGTGGATTTTCCATCCTTCTGTTCAGCAAGGCAGGGAAGAGCATTGATACACCATGACATTGTAATTCGTGCGCTGTGGTGATCTGCAGGAAAATGGTATCTGTAGGCTTTGGTCCTTACCTCTAGCAGAACACCGTTAATTGAATGAAACATAGTTAATGCCCATTGAATTTTTCAGACTGAGAAGAGTGTTACATTCCCCATTCCTGGGGGTGAGAGTGTCCTGGACATTTGGTGATGTATCTGCTGTGTATGCATGCATGTATGTGCATTTGGCGTGGAAGCACTTCTGCCTCCTCTTCAGTTGTGTTTCAGGGGAAAGCATCCGTCGCATTTTTGTGAGGTCTAATCCATTAGGCATGCTCCAAAAATACTTGACGTATTGGGTCCCTCAAGCATTTGTAGATGGAGCATAGCCTGCTTTCCCAGAATTCCCCTTACTTTAGACAAAAGAATGGTATTGAGCTCTTCCACTTGGCTCCAAGTGTCTCAAGAACTTCACAGTGCTACAAGAAGGCACATAATCAAGCTGGGCAGCAGATTAACAGCAGGCTTTTGGATCACCAGTTTGGGCTTAGGCAATGCAATTCCACTTAAGTCCTGCTGTAGATGCTTTAACTATTTCGTTGCCTTCAGACCCCTGATAGCATCTACGGCAGCTGAGAGTTCAAGCTGATATTGATGTGAAAAGGTGAAAAGGTTGAAAGATTCAAGTGGCTGGATTAAAAATTGCACCAGGAAAAGCACATTCTCTCTTGGCACAAGAGCATAAGGTTGAGTTGCTTCTCTTGCAGTCCTAAAATTTAAAGAATCTCCGAAGCCTGCCAAGATTCTCATAAAACATTGAAAAGAATAAAAAGAAGACCTGACTTTCTCTCATATAAAAGTCCTCTGAAGGTAGAAGAACTTTTTTCGTTTTCAGAGGTAAAAAAGGTGGAAGAATAAGAGAAATTCTGGAGCTAACAGTGAGAAGGCTTCTCGGAGGGAATGGATATAAAAACTGTCATAAAGAAAAGAAGTGGCAGGAGATCTCTGCAGCTAGGGATGGGTCTTCGTCCTCCCTTCTATTCAAATTTATGTTAAGCTCAATAGTGAATAGTCTCTGAAGCTATGGCTCATATGTACTAGATTTTGTTTCTCTGTGTCGCCTTTTCAGAAAAGCATGTTTGCTTGTTATTTTTTCCCAGACTTCTTCCCAGTGTTTATATACTTTTATTTTGCTGTTACTGTCACTGATTTTCCTTCACCCTTCTTCATTTGCAGTCCTTTCCTGAATGAAACCACTCCAGGTAAGTGCTTTCTGCCCTGTCTTGTAAAGGTTTTGATCAACATTTAACTTCACAGAACAACAAGGTTTTCATCTTCTCACATTTTTCAGTTTCTTAAATGGCACCCAGGTTCCCTTCCCTGCTTTTTTTATCCATTTAACAAGAATCTGCTTTCTACAGCAATAAAGAATCTGGAAAAGAAAGGTCCCGTTTTAGTTCTTTCATGCTTAGGCTTAGATAGCTTTGAATTTTTAGAAAAGATTGAGGCTGTGTATAAAACATCTCTGTGGATGGAAAAAGGTAAACTTAAAGGGGGCTGTTTTCTCAGAAAATGATTGACAAACTGAGTTTTCAGAGGCAAGTTTTCAGAGGAAAGGAGTTCCAGACAGGCTGAGTGCACGGACCAGCTGCCACTCCAAAAGATGTGGGTCTTACTTAGGAGTCCCATGTGATAACTGAGAGTGCTGTACAGCTGTCTCACACAAAGCTACCCACAAGTGTTTAGTCAAGTAAATTAGGTCTGCAAGGATAGAGTTCAACACCTGAATTTAAGGTCCTAAGCATAGACCACTTGGTGTGAGCTAGGGGTGAAAGCCACATATCGTGATCATTACAGATCTTGCCAGCGCAACCAGTGGAGCACACAGACTTACTCAGCTGACCAAATCAAAGTGCCTGCTTTAGGGTGCATATTTCTTTGAATGTATTGGGTTAGCTTCAGTTGCCTAAAGGGGCGCCTTTGGGATTATCTTAGCTAACCCTGCCTGGTCTCTAGCTGTCTCTCCAGAAGTCACGTGGTTCTGTATCCAAAGGACTCCTTTAGATGTATGAAAGCACAACGCTCAAATGGCTCCTGCAGAGGAACATGAAACCCATCCCCACTGTCTACAATGGAAAGTTAAGACACCTCACTCACATTCCCATAACTAAATCTCTGTGCTTGAAGCCAAAGCTAAACCTCACTCTAGGGGACTGCCTTTGAAATGCAGTGTGCAGAGAAAAGAACTAACCCTCTTTTAGAGTGAAAACATTAAAGACATTCTCAAATACCTTGGGAACCACAGAGTACAGATAATTCATTTTTGTACTTATTTCTCAAAGTTTAAACCCCATTTTGAAATGTTGAGGTAAGCAGTAGGTCTCTGCTAAGGCTTCTAGATTCTTTCTCAGTTCTGTTTCTCTTATGACCTCATCACCATCCTGGCTGGACCTTCTCTGAGTTTCTCTGAAACTCCTTCTCCAGACAGTGCTCCTCCCTCCCCACCATACTCATATATACTTCCATAACTCTCTAATGTAATATTCCCTTTGTGTTACAGAGTGTCACAGAAAAAAAAATTGTAGGCATGATTTGTCTTGATTTCCTTGACAAAAAGAGGTGCTTTTAACAAGTAACTCACACAGGAAGACTATCCCAGCTTCATGAATACTGACAGAACACTTACTGCTTAACACATAGGTGGATACTCCAAGCTGCACTTCAGATAATGCTGTTGACGAAGAAAATAGTAAGAACAACTGCATTTATCCAAACATCTTAGATCACCTTGTTTTACAGGTGACTTACTAAAGCAGCATGCCTTGTTAAACACCGCCTCCACCTGCACAACCTGGTTTGCTTGCAGTAGGTGTTTAAGCTGCTGGTGAGAATACAGTGAAAGAGAAAAATGGTAGTGCTGAACTAAAAGTCTTTTAAAATTCCCAGTGCTCCTCTTCAGTTTCCGCTTCTTGTCACTTTTCATTCATTTTGTGTAATAGCAACCTTGCTAAGTACAATAGCTATACATTGCTAAGTACAACCAAAATGCTAGCTGAGAGTGGCACTTTTTTAAAAATAAAAATGCTCTCTAAAATCATCTGCCTAGGAAATCAGACATTCGGATCATTAATCACAAGGATTAGCTAGTATCACCCTCTTAAATGCTCAGGATCAGATATTTAAATAAACAGCAATGTCTTAAGAGAATTAGTATTTTGGGGCTCTTTAGGCATTATGTAATACAAATAACATGAGATACAATGAAAGCACACAGGAAAGCAGTGCCACTCTTCTGAGTGCCAGGGCTTCACTTTAATTTATGACTGAGCATACATAACATGATTCTTTTGAAGGGTACACAGCCCCCTTTTAGACTGAACTGCTTATTGCTTTTACAGTAGTACAATTCCTAATGAAATTAATTTATGCTATGTAGCTTAAGTCTTATTTTTGCTGACTTTTAGCTTTTTTTAAAGTACTGTTTAATCTCCTATCCTTTTTTTTTTCTCTCCAGTTTCATCCTAAATAGCTTACCAAATCAAAACCTACCCCACGAATGATCTCATAGTGCAGTTCAGCCCAGATACATTTTTTTCTGCTCTCTTCTGCTTTATTTTTGGTCTGCGATGACAAATCTTAAAGGGGAAAAAAACCCAACACGCAAAAACTAGAAAATATTATATAACTGCATAAAGCCGGCAATTTAACTCTTCCCAGCAAAAAAATTGTTTCTATATACAACTCTGTCTGGAGCTGAAAGACGTCAGTATGGAAATCCAGCTCCAGGACACAGGAGGGAGCGCAGCAGCTCCCCGAGCAGATGTCCGCACACAGTGAATCATCGGCAAGGGCTCAACCTGGGATCATCAGCGCCCAGGCGCAGCTGCCCACGGTTTTCAGCTGAAAGAGCAGCTCAGCCGCCCGTCCCTTCCTTATTCAGCGTGTGGAGCCCTCAGCTAACCCGAGCGGGCCAGGGAAGGGCAACGAGACGCTGCGGAAACCTCTAGAGATGTGATTTTTGTGTCAGCCCTCCAGCTGCATTAGGGCAGGGGGGCGCTTAGCAGCACTCAGCAGAGCGCAGCGGCAGCAGCGTCTCCATCGCTTTAACCTAGCAGGGGCACAGAAGCAGGAGTGCCATCCGGGGGCACCCCGCTGCCTCGGGGCGCCGGAGCCTCCGCGGCAGCGAGCGCTCCGCGCAGCCATGCGGAGCTGCCGGTGCCGGCACGGGCTCGGGCGGCGGGAACTGAGCGCACACAGGCTCGCCGGGCGGCCCGGGAAGGGCAGGGCACGGAAGGGAAGGGCACGGAAGGGCAGGGCAGGGCTGGGCCGGGCCGGGCCGGGCAGCCGCCGCCGCCCGCAGNCGGGAGAAGGACGGGAAGGGGAGGAGAGGGAGCCGCGGCGCCGCGTCCCGTGGAAAGCTGGAGCTTCCCGTGCCCCGCTCCGCCGAGCCCCGGGCGGCTCTGTCCCTCTCCCGTCGGACAAAAGGGCCGCCCCGGGGGGGCAGGACAATTAAAAAAAAAAAAAAATCTAAGAGTATTAGCTTTACTTTATGCAGA
>VXBU01012223.1:417111-464453 GCA_013400315.1 Bombycilla garrulus
TTTTTCCCTACTCTAGTGGCTAGAAGCCAAAACTCTCCTATTGAACGCCTCTCGCTGAATGGGAAAAACATCTGCCTTGTTTAATTAATGTTAGTCCCTTTCCGTAAAAAGAAGACGAAAAATATTACCATTATTTTAGCTCTGGAGGAGCTTTAAGAGGGTCGTGGAAGACGTACTGAGCCCTACCCTCCTTTCTTTCTCCCCTCTTTCCTTCGTTAGCACTACACCTAGAGGCACACACATACATACAAAAGGAAAAGGGAGGGCCGAAAAAACTGAGCAGTTACCTGAGAAGCCAGATACGGTGCTGTAGAGCACCATGGGTACACCTGTACCTGAGGAATTCAGCTGGGAGAAGCAGCCTCTGCTGTAACCACCCCCTGAACCGCACCTCAATCAGTACACTGCTCCACCCTATACTGAGATATATGTGTCCAGGGCATGCACAGAACAGTTTTGTAGCATCTGTAACATGGTGGAATCCCGTATTAAATGTTAAAATCTCACTCTAATGTGGATTATATACAATTATATAAAAAAACATAAAAAATAATGATAACTATAAACCAGATAGTAGATCAACCATTCTTTGTGATGTCTGCTTTCCTGTTCCTACAATGTTTAAAAAATAATAGCTCACTCCACAGAAAACAGACAAATCTCTGTTACACAGATGTAATTATATCAACAATCCCATCGATGTGTGGAAGCATCACAAATGTGTTTGTGCTAATTGTAATCATGAAAGCATTGTCATGAATAATATGTTGTCATTTAGATGTTTTGAGGCATTACCTTTTAGTTAATGACTAGGGTATGAGTTCTGCATTTCCTTTAAAAATACTCAAATACTACTTTTGCTGGTAGCCTTGCTTTGTTGCAGATTTGTTGTGCAACTGAAAACCCTTTTTTAACAGGATTATATCTTATGTTTGGGAAAAAACTCTGCTGTAAGTTTGAAAAAGAAGTTACACTTCTTTTTTGACCTTTGTTCCACTTCTTTCTGCGCACACATCCTGTGGTTATAATCTATTACTCTGATCAAGTTTGTCTTTCCACAATGAAGCTAGACATGCATTTAAAAATGTCCTAGCAATGTATTAACATGGAAATGTGGTTCCCAGTAGTAGGAACATGGTGATCACAAGCCATACTTGGTGAAGGATATCACTGTGTTTAACAGTGTTGAGATCCAGACTATGTCTTAATTTTACAACCCTTGCTTAAGTGCAGGGAAATTTTCAGACTGAATTATTTGATAGACTACCAGGTCAGAAGATGAAGTCAGAATTTGTAAGGGAGGATGCAGTGTTCACAGCACAACACTTTTATTTAACACTTAATTATGAAGCCATGCACAGAGAAGCTTTTGAGATTGTTGCCATTAGAAACTGAGCCCTTGTGGCTAGAGTTATGGTCAGGCTGCCATCTCCACCCCCACCCTCCTTCCCTGCCCTCCTCCTGCTCCGCTGACTGACCTTGCCATGCTTGGCTGAGCTGAACCTTGAGGTGCTGCAGTGTTTTACATCACTGGGCTGTAAGGTTTGAGGTGTAAGCATGCAAGGGGTGGTGCCATCTGTGGGGACAAGAGTTTTTGCTGAAAACCTGCCAGCTGTTATTCAATATCACTGAGTATCGTGTAACAAATATAAAAGCTCCATGTCAGGGAGAATGTCTCTTTCCCTACTGATCTAGGCTGGAACACAGCAAAGTTTCCATTTACTTCTAGCTATTGTGAAAAGAAAGCTCCATTGACCTATTTTGACACTCAGCCAGGGAGGTGACTCCATCAGTCAGAAGCTGACCATTTTTGTTTCCAAACACACCCATCAGAATTTTAATACTGTGCTTTGTTTGAACTGAAAGGCTGTCATTTCAGTGCTTTTTGTCACCATTGATCTCAGCCTTATGTATTTTACATGGTATTTTGGAGATACACTATTAGCTATCATTATAGTATTCTGTGTAAAATTATTTTGTGTGTGAGCCTGAAGAAAATTTCTGGTGAGTTTTCACATTACACAGCGTCACCGAGTGATCTTTTGAGCAAAGATAACACAGACTTGCTCTTTTGTAACCTCTTCTTCACAGGGAGACTCTGATCCTTCACTGGCACAAGACATTTGAAGTTCTGCAGCTGATTTTTGCAAGACCAGGAGCAGCCCTTGCGGTCTTCTAATTCTTCCTGTCACTGAGTATCTCCCCAGTTGGGAGCCAAGGGCATGCAGGACGTGGTGGGATCAGATCCTGAATTAATTCTCTGGGGAGTAATTGATCCTCAGAATGATTTCTACAGGCACAGCTTCCAGAGGTACCCTGATATAGAGCAGCACAGAGTAGTTTTTGCAGATCAGCAAAGTGGTCATTTTAAGCAACAAGGCAAGGGAAAATGTTCTGCAGAGAACAATTCATTAGCAGGACATTACAGCCTTTAGTCTGGATTTTCGATGGGTCGAACTGGATCATTGCGGGCACACTGAGAGAATGAGGTGCCTATGCATCATTCCTGCCTGACAGAATTCCTTCAGGTGCACCTAGTAGCATTTTTGCTATTGTTGTGAGAAGAAAAAATTGAGCCCAGTTGTCAAAGATAGTGAAAGCTGGGGATTTTTTCCCCCAAAGTTATAAGCAACAATTAGGCACTGAAGCTGCACTTGCTATCAATCATTTGAAAAGCTCCCTCTGCATGCTGCTGCCTGGCCTCAGGGCTGGAGCAACAGCTGGGCACTGCTTTGTGCTTTGGTGGGACTGTGGTGCCTTAGCCCAGAAACCTCTGCTGAGATCTTCTTGTCAGGGAGGGAGCTCTTTAAACTCTCCATTCATTACCTTTTTTTAGAACCATACCACATTCAGTTTGATTAGGGTACAGGCATAAGCCTTTTGCATGGGATCTTCTTGGGTGTAAGTGAACGTCAGCTGGGATGGGCAGCAGAACCTCTGGTCTCTACTTTCAGTACCTAGGAAAACACTGCTTGTGGCTGATACAAATGTATGTTAAGCAAAGTAAAAAATAGAATTTATTTTTATGCAGTTACTGAGTTATGTGAGATGACAATAATTATTTTTACCATTGCTTAAAAACCTGTATTTTAAAGAAAATGTAGGAGTTCAAATGTGTTTGGCATTTGAGAAAGTCGGAAGAAATATATGGATTGTCTGACAAAACCAGCAGTTTTACAAAATAATCTCCAAGCACAGTATCTAAAAAATGCTGTGATTATCTGAAATAAATCTAAACACAGACATGTAAAGTTAAATTCTGAACGGCAATTTCATGGAGCTGTGGTGAACATATCCACCGATACAATTTCTAGTTAAATAAAAGAAAAAAAAAATTGCTTACAATTTCAGATATCCCCTTTATTGCAGCAAACTCACAAACTGTATATTGCCTTTTCCTTTCTTGGTCAGAACTGGTATTTTTTGAAAAGGACATCTTTCCACAACAGACACTATACTTACAATAAATATCTTATACACATTAAATGTAGCTGTTTCAGTGTGATTTTAAACAAGCCAAAGTCTTCCAGTGCTTTAATGTTTCATCAGACTGTGCAGTTACACTCCTCCCTTCATCTGAAGAAAGAGGTACCAGAGAAGCTAAAGCACAAGCAAGGCTAACTATTTTTTTAAAAACTAACTAAATTTATGTCTGTTTTCTTGACATTGTCATTGAAAATTTTACCTAGAGTAACCTGTATGTTTGAGATATCTCAGATATGTTATGGCAATCAACAGTAAGATCAGGGTTGTGGTTTGCACCTCTAGAAATGCTTGAAGCTCAGTCTGTTAATTTTTTTTAATAAGACATCAAGCACATTCTGATCACTTCAAATTACCTTGGAGCTCTTTTATGTGTAACACTATAACATGACCGACAGTTAAGCTTTCTAAACTCCTGGGATACCATTGCTTCTTTAATTCATACAATAATCATTAACATACCTCTTTTCAAGAGCAAAAACTTGACTGGTGGAGAGAAATTCAAATTTTCCTGTAAGTCAGACTTTTGGACTGCTGGCAGTTGGACCCTTCCCTTCACCATGAAACCAGGCCTTCTTAGAATCCAGCTCCCAGTTCTTCTTAACAGCTTTCCCTGGCTTTTCAGAGCCCACTGACCTTCTCCTGTCCTTAGGCTTGTATTCAATCTGCTTTTGAAGAACTTGAGAAGAAACAAAATATTTACTTCCTCTCTCCAAAAAGATACAAAATTACTTGTTTAGCACTAGCTTGTTGAGGTATCTACTGAGATATTTCATGCAGAATTTCTCTTCCTTACATACCCTATAAACAGGATTTCTTGCTTAAAACTCTGTTAAAAGTCTTTCTAGAGCAGTTTGCCTTCATACAAATGGATATGAGGAGAGAGTGACCATACTTCTTCTCCCTGTGAGCCATCAAGCCTGGACAGCTACAGAAAGAGACCTCTGACATTACCATTTTTTAGCAAATACCAGCATATGCCTGCTCAATATTCATGACAGCATTCTTCCAGAGCTCTGACTAGAGTGATTAAATACCCATTGAAGTTTAGTGTCTTTCAAATATAACTAAAACTTCAGAAATCTGATTATGACAGTAACCAGAAAGTTGACAGGAAAGTAATGGAGCTTGAAAAGGTTGATTTGAATGAAAAAAACTTGTCATGAATCCATGTTACAAAGCAATATTTTCTAATCTGTGAGACTTGCATATAGTGGATATGTGGTGAGAGGAAAGAAACTAAAAAAAGAATGTCTTTCAAGCTGACAGATTTGATCACGAGAAATCTTCAGCTCCAAGTTTGGATTTTGTTTAAAGTAAATATCTTCCTTCTGGCAAGGCAGGCTTAACAAGTGAGGAAGTCATTTTCAGGCACTACACTAAAGTAATTTTCTGACACTAATGAATCTGCATTGCTAATGTGTACACACTGCTCAGATTCTCCTTTGCAATATTCAAGGCTAGAGAGAGCCTCCTGAAATGAGTGAAATTATTAGGATTTCACTGGAATACATGAGAGAATAATTTGGCCAGCTTAATCACGTGTGCCTGTATGAGTTGGGGTGTGCACTATGTATTTTCTCTCTTTGGAGTAAAGAACCACTTTAACAGCCTCATACCTTTGGTTACAGATGTTCTGAAACTGCTTGTGGAAACATGTTGAAAACTTCTCCAAACAGTCCTAAATTTGACATTATAAGATACTGTTTCTATGAGAAGGATTGACTGAAAGCCTGCAACAAATTATTATTATCACCATGTGACCCAGGTTTTGGATAACTTAATTTATATTGTGTCCATTTCTATCCAGAGGTGGCATCATTGAAATAAATGGGGCTTTCTCATCTGTAAGGAGGCACAGAGCTCTGAGTAAAACTATCAGAAGCAGTTTCAGGCTGTGTGATTTTTTTTTGAAGAGAGATGCTATAGGAAGAATGTGGTACGTTCATAATGGAAGATAAACCGATCTGGAGTTTTTGTTGTGTTGTGTTTTTTTCAGTATGAAGCAATATTGAGTAATAGCTTGCACATTTACATAAACAGCTCCATGAGTAAAACAAACCAACACAAAACATTACAACAAAAATAAATCACAGAACTGGAATTTAGCTGAAGTGAAAAATGAAGCTTCTGTAAACTATGGCAAGATAGCACTTGAGTCTCTTACCTACAGCTGTGCAAGTTGACCAGGCTTTTCCTAGATATCAGTCATTTATCCTCCAGACAGGAATGCAAAGCTAATATTGCTCCTCTTTACAGCAGTCGAGATCTCAGAATGGTCTTTCCCAAGACACTTTAGTTTTGGGAGGGAGGAAGAACATTTGCCTGAATAAATATGGACATGCCCCTCTGACACCCTTCTTGCAAAGATCATTTCTGAAACCCTAGGATGAGAAATTAAACTGGGGTTCATCAGATTAAGGAACACATCATGATATAAATACTCACAAAACAAGCAAGGAAAAATGTGATTCCACTGATTTTTTAATTTAAGTTAGCTTCCAGATTCTACTTGACAATCTGCACTCATTCCTCATGTCAGCCTGATCTAAATGCTGTGTTTTTATTGTGAGTTCTTGTTGACAACATAAACCACCTGCACAGTAAAACCCTGCTATTATCCACCATCACAAAGGGTGATTTTACAGTACATACAGTAGATTGAGTGTCATTTGGTATTAGTATGGGCTTTTGTGAAAGAGTTTAGTGTTTTACAGTTGCTTGTAGTAACTGTCATACATTGGATCATGAAATTTTGCAAAAGTATATTTTAGAAATAATATTAATTAACATTAATAATATTACTGTAGATTCCATTGGGAAAGGCGCTAGCTAGCTTTTGTGATAATCAAGCAGGAAAACCATTTATGTTATTAAAACAGAATGTACCTAAAAAAGTACTTCCTTTTATATACAAACATTTCTTTATTTCAAAGAGTTACATTCTGTGCGCATATATGTATGACCCAAGTTCACTGGAGAAATTATGAACTGTAGGATAAGTATCCTGACTTCCAAATATCTGAACAATCAGAACCTTAAACGGAAATAGTGAGCATAAGTGAACAGCCAGCCAAGTCCTGAATAATGAAGGAAAAGGATGGGGAAAACCCTGAATTCAGCCATGCTGACAGAAGGTGAGAACAAGACCAGCAGGTTTATAGGAATGTCCAGGAATAGTAGTTCTAGATAGCAACATAGAGGCAGAGTGAGACGCATTTATCACCTTTGATAAGATGAGGTAGATTTCCTGGGGTTAGTGAAATAATCTCAGGAGAAAGCAGCTGGCTTTCCAGCTGAAGCAAACAGCAAAAGTAAAGTTCAAGGAGCTGGGTGGGTAATTGGAGTTTGACCAGAGGCTGTAGGAGTTAAAGAGAGCGCCCATAAGCAACTACAAGCAAAGAAGAAAGAGAGGTTAAAACAGAGAGAAAGATAACAAGAAACACCAGCTTGCCCAGTTTTTTCCTGACTTGTGTAACAAGGAGGTGTCTGAAGAAAAAACAAATACACATACACAATTGGAGCAGAAAGAAAAACACCAATATCAAGAAATTTATATCTGACACATAAAATCTTGACAGACCTCCAAGAGAGGAAACAAGTGTTGTATTTAGGCTTATGGCACTTTGCTGAAAGAAAAATTACCTGAAATATACTATTGTTGTTTGACATTCTGGGAAATGTAAATAATTTTAAAAGAAATTTTAAAACATCGGAATTAGTTTCTCCTGTAATAAAAGATAGTGCAACATAGCAATACATATATTGTCTTATAATACCTGTAGGTTTAAATGCCACTGAGTTTCAGAAAAGAAACAGAGCTATATTCATTATTGCTAGTAAAATGTTGGTGGGATGTTTGTTTTTGATTTTTTTTTTTTTCATTAAATTTTAAATCTCTCTGCAATGATCTATGTATAGACTTAAATTCCTGAATCATCTTGAATGGCTCCAGTTACGTTGCTGTAGCAGTGTGTATTATACCAAACTAGCTCATACTTGGGGGCCTTGGATCACCTGCAGCTCAGCACAAACTCTATGCTTTGTAGAGGTGCTTACCTCTCATGGGGCTTCTTTCAGCAAGCCTCCCTGTAGCTGGTTCTTAGAGGTTCTCAAATGCTTACAGCTCTGCAGTGAGCATTTTATTAGTTATCATCTTCCAGATGCAGGATTTTTTCCCTTTTTTCACTGATGAAATGTAGCCCATCTCCACAGCTCTGATTTCAACTGCCTCACCTAGAAATGAGATGCATCACATTGCAGATAAAACCTTTGTTGATACCTTGAGATCGGATCTCCTTATATAACCACCACTTAAATTTAGGTGTTGTAATGTGGAACTGAGTTCTGCCAGTACTAATTTCCCTTTATTTTGTAGCCTCTGCTCCCCATCTCAGCTGGGGCTGCCAACATCAGTCATTGGTGAAGTGCTGATAATGCTGACAGCTTCCCAATGAAGTGCTGTGGCAGACGATGCCATGCTAATGGCCTGCCATTTACCACCCAGTACCACAAAAGCTCTGACATCTGCTCCCAAACCAGCTGAACTTTATATCTACACAACAGTAAGGATCAGGGGATGCACCTGCACAGGCAGTGTTGTAAAAGATATCCCTGCAGATAACTTGGTCAGGAACAGAAGGTAGATCAGTCCTTCTTTGGGCTGCCTAAGAAAGCCTCAGAATTAGACACATGGGTGATTACAGATGACTGACTGCCACAGTATCTGCTGGAAGGATAATATGGCACAAGCAGTCCACTGCATTTGTGGACTATATTGAAAACTTTTTCTTAATGCAGGTGATCAGTGAACCAAAGAGGGGATGTTGGTCCTAAAGGTCAAGAGCAGTGTTGACTGCAGGAACTGTGAGACTGTGGAGTTTAGGATCCTAAGAGAAGTGAGCAAAATAAATAGCTGCATTACAACTCTGGACTTTGGAAGAGCAGATTTAGGTCTGTTCAGGGAGTCTGTTCATGGATAACTGTGCTGCAGGGCAAAAGGCCCCAGGAGAGCTGGCTGATCTTCAAAGACAGCCTCCTCAGAACACAAGAACAGCGCACAATGTCCAGAAAGTTGAGCAAGTATGGCACAAGGCCAGTGTGGATGAACATGGAGCTCCTGCCTGAGCTCAAACAGAAGAAGTACACAGCAGGTGGAAGCAGGGACAGACTACTTGGGAGGAATGAACAGATACTGCTCCAGTGTGTAGGAATATAGTCAGGAAAGCCAATGTGCATGTCCATTTTAAAGCAGCAAGGGAGGAAAAGGGCAAGGTTTCTTTAAGTGCACAGTAGCAGGAAGAAGACTAATGAGAATGTAGAACAATGAGAATGGGCATTGCTCAGTGGGGCAGGGAATCCTATGGCAAGGGATATGGAAAAGTCTCAGGTACTTTATGTGGTTTTTTTCCCCAGTTTTCATTGACAAGCCTGCCCCCCGGCCCTCCAGCTCCCCAAGCCTTCTAGCAGTTTGCAGGCATGAAGTAGTACCCACATTCCCTGATGGAATCAGGGAGTACTTAACCTAGTTAGACATTCACACGGGATGCATGCAAGAGTGATGGAGGAGCTGGGTAATGTCATTGTGATGCTAGTAACATTTTTGAAAGGTCGTGACAGTTTCAAAGGGAAGAGATTCCCCATAACTACAAAAAGGCAAATGTTGCACCCGTACTCGGGAAGAGCATCTGTGTAACTCCAGGCTGGTTAGCCTCACCTCAGTTCCTGAGACATGGAGCAAATCCTCTGCAAGCTATTGCCAAACATATGAAGGACAAGAAGGTGACTTAAAGCAGTCAGCATAGATTAATCAAGGGCAAACCATGCCTGACCAACCTACTTTCTTTTCTATGATAATGTTGTGCACAAGAGGAGGGCAATGTGTGTTGTATACATTGACTTTAGCAAGCTTTGCCACAGTCTCCTGCAGTCTTCTTATCACCAAACTGGTGAGATATGGACTAGAAAAATGGATTATGAGGTGAGTGGAAAATCGGCTGTAATATTTGGCTCAGCAGGTTGTGTGTGACTAGTGATACAAAGTCAATTGTAAGGTGGCCATTAGGTACTGGCATCCCTCAGGAAGCCCTACTGGAAGTGAGGTGTCCCTGTGGATTTCCCATGAGCCCAGTGCAACACCAATTGTGGGCCAGATTTAAAGACAGACAGGGAAATGAGCCAATCAAAAGTGAAATTCGTCTCAGTAGGATATACATTTGGCACAGGACTGCCTGGGAATCATTTTTTCTGCTTCCGGCCTTGAAGAGGTAAAGGCATGCGGGCAGCCTTGACCCAGCTTCCCCCCCACACCCGGCCACAGAGGCCTATGGGAGGGGGAGGCTGGGCTGGGCCGTGCCAGGAACCCCTTCCGAGGGAGCTGTCCTGGCAGGTGATGGGGAGGATGGAAAAGAAGAGCGATGCCCTGGCCCAGTTTCCCCCCAATGTCCTGTGGGGGAGGTTGGGTCGTGCCAGGCTGGGCTGGGCTGGGAGAGTCCCTCCCAGAGGGAACTGTCCTGGCAGGGAACAGGGGGAACAGAGGGATGGGCTGGCCCCAGCCTGGAAGAGAAGAATTCAAGAGAAGAATTCCTCCTCCCCTCCCCAGCATGGAGAATCCCCCGTTTCTGCAAGCCGCNTGCTAATGAAGCACTGAATTTTGTTGTCTCTGGCGCCAGGGACGATCAGAGATGAGGAATGCTGGAGCGTTGATTGTTGACGTCCTTGGCCCCAGGGACAGCCAGAAATGGGGATTGTTGGAGCATTGATTGTTGATGTCCCTGGCCCCAGGGACAGCCAGAAATGGGGAGTGTTGGAGCACTGATGTAATGATATCCCTGGCCCCAGGGATGAGAGGTAACTGTTCCTTGGGATGAAAATGGAGCTGATGAGGAGAGTTTTTGTTCTGGACAAGGAAAAAGACATTCTTAAACTGCACCCTAAAAGCTGATACAGCCCATGGGCAGTTGTGAGAGGACTGTCCCATGGGGGGCGATGTTGCACAATGGCAAATTCACGGGCGAGCCATTTGTGAACGGTGTGGCCACAAGAGGACTGGTATTCTTGTGGGGGATCTATGGCAGAGCAGGAGGGACTCCTGCTCTTCCTGATGGGTTGGAGAAATGATTGTTCAAGGGGTGGATTGACTGAAAATGCTAGGTTCTGTCTTTTCATGTGGTCAGTGGGAGAGTGAACAGTCAGTGGGGGGAAGATGGAGGCTTTGAAAGTTTCCTTCTTGTTTCTGTTTTTTTTTTTTTCTTTCTTTTTAGCGTTAGCTAATAAAGTTTCTTCTATATACATTAAGTTGGGTGATTGTGCACCTCTTTTGGTCCTATCTCACAGCAGAAATTGAGAAAAATATATTTTCATGGGTGCACTGGCCTTTGGCTGGTGTCAAACCATGACATTCTTGGTGTTTAAGTGTCATTGGTGACCTGGCTGATGGGACAATCCACAAGTGTGCAGGTGACACCTAACTGGGGGGAGCAGTCACTGCTACCCAGAGGGACTTTTACAGCGCGGAGAAATGGGCTGACAGGAATTTCACAATGTTCAACAAAAGCAAATACAAAGCCTTGCACCTGGGATGGAATAAACTAATGCAACAATACAGAGACGGTCTGCTGCCTGGGAAACATCTTTTCGGAAAAGGACCTGGCAGGCTTGGGGGAGAAGAAGTTGAGCCAGCAATGTGACCTTGTGGCTGGGAAAACCAACAGCATCCTGGGTACTGTATGAGCAAGATCTGCAGGCAGCAGATCCAGAGAGTTGACCCCTCCTGTATTTGTCACTTGTGAGACTGCGCCTGGAATAGCATGCCCAGTTTCGTGATCTCCAATAAATAAAAGTCTTGGACCCACTGGATTGAGTCCTGAGGAGGCCAGCAGGCTGCTCTGGAGCTGAGACACATCCTCTATGAGGAAGGGCACTGGGTAATGGACCTGTTTAGCCTGGAAAAGTGAGATCTGGGGGAAATCTGCAACTAAACGTTGTGTTTGCAACTACTTGATCAGAAGACATAGAGGAGATAGAGCCAGACTGTTCCTGAAGATGTACAGCAGCTGGATGAGAGGCAGTGGCTACATTTAGATACAATTTGAGTTTTGGGGTTTTTTTTTATTTTGAGGTTGTTCCAGTACTGGAAGAGGCCCAGGGACACTCTGGGAAAAACACTCCCTCCTTGGACATGTTCGAGACTCAGCTGGACACAAATCTGAGGAACCTGATCTGATTACTCCTGCCTTTGAGCAGGGGTGAATGAGTGGCATGTCACCTAGATCTGGTCTACCTGATTCTGGAAATCCACAATTCTCTTTCACTTGGTCTAAGGCTCCTACTATAAAATCCATAATGGGAGGAAGGAGTAAGTATTGATTGCAACTTGATTTCAAAATTCTCAAGTGGAGATGAAGATATATTTACAACAGCAATGTCTAGAAATTAGCATAGAAGGTTACACAGGGTCACAAACAGTAGCACTTTATAAACAAATCCCAGATAGTGGTCGAGGGAGTTCCCACCATGTCATATAAATCTAATGTTATTCTGCAATTTTTAGTCTTGTGTCCATTGCTGGAATTGCTCCAGCAAACACCTGTGACAAATTACAGTTCCTATTTTTATCTGGGTAGCTGGAGGCTCAGAATCCAGTTTCAGGCTCTGAAAATGATTGATACTCAGCCAAAGAACACAGATAGCCAACCTGTATATGGCAGATACACTTAATAATAATGGAACATAAAACTGAGCTAAAATAATAACCATAACGATACGCCTCGTCAGTCAACAAATGCTGATTTTTTTTTTTTACAACATCAGCAATATTTAGGCAAAAATATGTAAGAGCAAAACAAAAAATTGAAGCATGCCATGGAACTGGGACATTCTGCACATGGGTATAACCCATCTGAAAAGAAATACCAACAAAAAATTCTGGGAAAGGCACAAAACTCATAACTGTCCACAATGTAGATGATGTGTGCTAATTCAATCCTCTGTGAACTGGCATTTCTAGCAAGGCTGTTCCAAAATGTTACTAAGGGCACTGCAGCATATTGCAGAGTGTGTTGGCAATGCCAAAAACAGAGGGAAATCAGGAACACAGCAAAAACATAAGACAGCTGCCAAATACTTTTTAAATTTTCTTTAAAGATGGGAAGCAAAGATTATGGGGTTTTTGAGAGTGAGGAAAAAATGTCAGCATGTTTTTTGCAAGTCTGTTTGTAAGAGCTGAGGAGGCAAAAGGTAGTAGTTGAAATGGGTTTAATGTATTCATATTTTGTGCATAATTGCACTAAAGGGAACACATTTGACAAGAAACCAATAATAATATATCAGTGCCTGTCTGGGAGCACCTCAGCTGTTACCATGCAACAATTCATGAGCCCTTGGATTTCCACAGTTTCTGTCAACAGAACTTACACTTCTATCCCCCAAAACCTCATGTCCATGCCACCTGAAATTCAAAAAAAAATCCTGTGTACTGCAATATGTCAAAGATAAGTCAGAAGAGCGGTGAGTGAAATCCCAGTTTCACTTTTACTCGTTCATTGTGATATTTTTCAGAAAGTTTGTCAGGAATGTAAACAGTATGAAGAGAAAAATGTGGGAACTATATTTTATAAGGTTCTTATCCAGTTGGGTCACTGGTGAGAGAGGATTGTGGTGAATGTTGAAGAGTCAAAATTCAGATGCCGAATGAATCAAAACTCTGTCAGAATATCTGGTGCTGAGTAACCACTGAATCACACACAGTATCAACCATAAAATGCACTAAAAATTCCCATAGGGAAAAGTGAACCAAAAAGCAAAAACTCCACACTGGATTTAAAGCTCTGTGAATTTGTAGGGCAACTAGAAAAATGTAAATAAGTGTTCTCCATTGATAAGTATTGCCTGGAAAAAAGAGTAAAAATTAACTTTATTTCTGACAAGAGCTGGTTTTGAATCATTTAGTGTTTTTAATTCTTTTCAATTAACATCAGTAGAAGAGGCTAATGATGAGAGTACTGTAGAAATCTGAGGAAAATATTACTTCATATAAAAATGAAAAATATGAAATATTTTTTTAAACTGACAAAATCAAAAAATGAAACTATGAACAGTTGTGACTGATCTAAGGGCTTTCATTCAGCTTTGCTTAGTGAACAGCTCAGATGCTGTTACTTCTTCCCAGCTGTTTGCTGTGGTCTTTTTGTAACAGGTCATCACCCTTCAGTGGAACTGACAGGAGGAAATGTATGCCCATGCACAATCTCCTTCAGTACAGGAACTGCATTTGTTCAAGCCCACCTTCGTTGGTGATTTCAGACTGGCTGTCAGCCTCTGTGATAGCACAGCAGAGGCACAAGCACAGCTTTCCTCATGCCAGTCCCACGCCGGTGACAGTAATGGAGGCACCAGGAGACTTTTCAACCTTGCAGCAACATTTGCTCATGTAAAACTATCAATGTCTTGAGATCACCTAGAGAATCTTGCGTTTTTAGAGGTTTTTTTCCTTCTTTTACATGGGAAGAGAATTCAAGGGGCTGCATTACAGGGCTGAGGGATGAAGGGGTAATGTTAAATGAGGAACACAAAATTGAGATCCAGGACTTAATAGTTGTGCAGAGACTACATTGGAAAGAAAGGGACAAAAACTTCGGAGCTGGTCTTCCAAGGACTCAGTAAGTTTCAGAACACAGATAAAAAAATCATATTTTCTTCCTTTTGCCACTCTCCTATGCCCCCCTGTTCAAATTCCTAGGCGGACACCCTTCATCCCAAAATAGAAACTGCTTTGGAATAGGACAGAGTTACTGCTGTACAGGAGGAGAGCAAGTGAAACAGCAGGTAGCTTGGGTGCAACTTCCTGGCCAGAGCATGAAGCACAGTGGAAAACAAGGTGGAACCTTTCACTTCTGTATAGGTCCAAAACCTTTAAAGTGAGAATGTTTCTCATCACATTTCTGTACAGAGGGATTGGAAATATTTTTCTGCACTTGATGCAAAAGGAAAATAAAGTATCTTTTTGACCATTTTCCTCCCTGTTGGGAAATATTGAGTTGTTTTTAACACCATCGTTGTTGGTTTAACAGCTATTTAATCTGAAAATACAACTTTCTGATAGTTTAGAGGTTGTTAAGTTACACACAGATTAAGCTTTGATGTGAGGAAAACAGTCAGTTGACAAAGGACTCCTGGCAGCTTTGAAAAGTGTTCAAGCTTCTGGAATAAAGCAAAGAGAAGTAAAAATGTAGATTTCATACATAAATTTCAGTGGAAATAGCAGATCTCATTCAGAAACTAACCCAACAGTACTTACAGGGAAATGGAAGTACACTAAGGCCAACACTTTCCTGCCTTAACAAGCCAGAAGGTACTTTCTTTTTTATTTTCATGTTTCTCGTAACTGTATTGTCGAAACTACAGGTCACTACCTCAGAGAGACTGACAATTGCAGAATGGTGATGAGAGCAAATGGAGAGGGACTCTTTCCCATTAGGGGTTAGGTAAATCAAATTTTTGTCTTTACTAGTGAGAATGTAATTTATGAGGTGTGGATAGAAGGTAATCATAAACCACTCTTGCCATTGTCAAAAGCACTTCTCAAACAGCCTTTCTACACTTAGAAGAACACATGCTTCCTTTTTTTCAGATTGAATTCACATCTGTGGAAAAATGCATTGGTTGTTGTGTTCACAGCAGCAGGACTCTACAAATGGCATCTTAATCTGCCCCCAAAAATAATTTTTACATTTCTAAAATGCATTTATGCATTTCCAGTTATACTGCTGTGAGCTGTTGCTGCATACATAAGACACAGGAGAGTAGTGTGAGAGCACAAACTGCACAGGTTTCCGGAACAGGTATCCAGCCCCAATTCAAAAGGTCAGACATCCCTGACATGAAGGTTAGCAGAAGTGCAACAAATCAAAGTCTTAAGGCAGACTCTGCATCTGTAGATCTGATAAACTAAAAGCACCAAATTGTATGATCTTAGATGCAATTCAGATTACTGATGGAGGTGGGATACTAAGGAAAGTACTTTTACTGTTGTATTACAATATCTAAAATAAATGTATAAGATATTAAATACATCTTAATAATGCATGGCCAGCTGTTGCTATTGATTTATGGACGATCCTCACAATACTAGCTGAGATTTTGTCTAAATACACCAAGATAATGTTTCCAAAATGTCGAACAAAAACTGTTTCAAAAGCCACAAAAACAGAACTTAGGTATTGGAAATATAAGAAATGAAAAGGAAATATTTCTAAGTTTGCCGCATATGCCAGAAATAAAAGCCAAGTTAAGTGAAAAAGCTCTTATTGGCACCACAGAAAGTTTTGGACCCCTGGAGCAACACAAGCATAGGTTTGTTTATGCTGGTTGAAGAAACTATTTGTCTTGCTATTTTCACTTTGTTCTGATATATTTACTAGAAAATATTGCAGCTAAATAGGCAATTATTCATAACAAATTATCTTCCAGTGTAGAAAGAACGAAACATGAGCCACAAAAATTAATTAAAGAATAAAGATAACCTCAAGATTTTTGTGGGGAGAGGAATCATGTAACTGCCAATGCTTGTTATCTCAAATCTAAACTGTTTTTAGAAAGCAGTATCAAAATAATAAAGCACTGTAAAATAACCTGCAGAACTAGACTGATCTGTATTTAGATTAAATTACATAAGGGTAGTGATTAAATTTAGGTTGTCATCAACTGATATTTTACTTGACAGGATGTTGAAAACTACTAAAACCCGCTGTCTGCTGTATGAAGAAAGGAGAATGGCAGGATAAAAAGACTGATACGATCCAAGAGCTGCCATCATTTCATAAACTGATTCTATGCATCAGGGAATCATGGTCTCAGAAGACAATATCATGCTTGTGTGAGAACATCACTCTTCAGATATGTGGTAAAAGGATGGGTGGCCCCTTCTCAGAAGTAGCAGTAAGAGACACAGAGTAGCAATCCACAGAAAATGCCATCACGCTGAGCACATCTCTCCTGAGAAATTCTCTGGCCTAAACCTAAATAAATGCTGATTGCTGAGCCTCATGGGGCTTCCATCTGTGCCCCAAAGGGCCTCACTGACCTTGGCCACCCTTGCCTGAGGCCTCCCTCCCAAACCCTGTCCATGGCCAAGGGCCCCATTTCAGCCCAGCCTCAGGCACCCAGCCCTGCCTTGAGAAATTCTGGTGGTGTCCCTCTGCCCAAACTGTTGTTGGAACTATCATTCTGGATTGACCTCACACCTGGCTATTGGCCACACATGTGCCTGATGTCACTGGGCTGTCATCTCAACCCAACATTGCTGACTGAGAGACTCTTCATGAGGCAGGCTTGTTTCTCCACTGGTGTACATGACAAATATCTGAGCATTTTTCATTTCAAGGCCTCCCTCCTATTTCGGTTTTTTGAACAGTCTGAAATTCAGAAATTCCTAAGAATTAACCTATTTCAGCACCCAGCTGAGATGCTCTAACTGTGCTTCTCTAAGAAGGATCTGGGTTCCAGTACAAACTCCCTTTTGCAGCTGAAAGAACTGTATCCTCCTCACTATAGTCAGTTACCTCATGCATGAAAATCATCACTTGTCATAAATGATTGAAGACCCCTGAACTGATGAACTTTAAATTCTGTCACTTTTAATGCTGACCATATCTCTGTCACTTCAGTGAAACAGGAAGCCTTGCCCTTTTGAAATCACTGAAAACAGTCTTTTGAGCCTTCACAATACTACACCTTTATTTGTGAGATCAAAGAGCCAGTTATTACTGAATTCCTGCTCTCCATGTAGGTACTTAAGTAATTTTTCCCCTGTTTCAATGTCTTAAGTAGTTTATTCCATGAGTTCCAGAAGGAAGAATTTTCATTTTAATCATTCTTGAGAACCTTGTCTGAAATGTCTCTGATTTTTCAGAATCCTTATAAAATTGTAGACACCAGAACTGTGCTTATTGTTCCCCCAGGATGACACACAGCATTGTATAATCTTCCTACACTTTTTGACTATAAATTCCTGGATTGAATGTAAGAGTTGCATTACCATGGGAGAGTCTGTTCACCTGATTTATTTCTCTCAGGCTTCTTCAGATTTATTTCTTCCCCTATTATTTGTAGGTGAATGAGTTTTCTCATTCATTTTTCATGCCAAAACGCTTGTAGCCTTATTAAACTATTTACCAAACTTGGTGATATTGTCTGGTCCCTCCCTTCTTATTTTAGACTTCTACAAACTTTAGGAGGGATATTTTTGTCTTTTCTTTATCTGTGACAACAACTTCAACACCACAGAGGCCCTAATCATCTGGAAATATACTTATTCAGTGAAGAATTCTCTCTTACATTTGCTGTTTTGATCCTGTGATGTAACCATGTTTTATATTGTCTTTGAATTGATTTGGTTCTCAGTCTTGCAGTTAATTATGATTTTGAAATGTCTTCAACTGTGTCATTATACTTAAAAATATATGCCTCAAAATGCAATAATTAAGCCTTCAGTCAGTAAAGGTGAATTTAAGTGACCACAGATTATACCAGCTTTTCCAGGGACAAATAAGTTTAATGGCAATGTTTTGCAGAGTCATGGAAGACTCCTGGAGCTGATTTTCAGTTCTTGTCTCTTGCTCATTCAGGCAGAATAAAAAAGAAGAAAAAATATATCATACTTCTCTCCCAAGGTGGAAATATTTCACATCGTTCAAGGTATGTTTATTACAAACAGCTAAATATAGCTCTGCTGGTCATCTGCCACTGCACTGATGCAATGCAGTCCATCTCACAAAGTGGAAGAAGAAGAGGCAAGGAAAGGGAAGAATTGTAAAGCACAGAAGACTGTAAAATGAGTTCCAGGCCCTATCACACTTCAGCTCCTTAAAAGCTTTCCACTCAAATGCATTGTGCAGCTTCAGGAAAACAAAGTCAAGTTCTGGTGAAAGAAAAGGATATATTTTTGTGCTTGTTCAGTATAGCCATGAACACTGGCCATTCCAGAACAGTGATCCAGAAGAAAGATATTCAAATAAGAGGATGGTTAATCTCAACGTGATATTCCACATTGATAGCATTTTGATTTGACAACCTATATTGTAAGCACATATGATAAATATTTAGTGGCTTAACTGGCCCTGAGGAAGCTGAGAAATGAGTCACTGAAACCAGAACACCTGTTATTTATGCACTCAGTTCATAGCCCAGCTGCAGGTAGGATAAAAAGACTCAATTCCAGTTGCAAATGCAAAGTATTTAAACATGTACTTACATATGCATTAAGTAAATCATAAGCAGTAATCAAATATATTTATTTCTTTTTCAAAATATTTGGATGCATTTAAAATCATAATTAATTATTCTCCTATAGTACTGTTACTGTACTACTTACAAACAAGCCTGAACCAAAAAATATTAACACTATAATGCTAAAATTCATAAGCAGATCCCTGAGAAAAGACTGATAGAAATTTTAAAAGTAATTACAGTGAGAGAATATATAGATACCATTTTAAAAGCCTGTAGAATCTGTTTTAAACCACATGTCCAGTTAATTTGAGACTAGTTTGTAGAATACAAGAGAAAATTTTCTCTTTGGCAGTGCTTGCTGTTGGTAGAGACCATATACCTTTCTTTGTGTTGGCATTGCATCTATCATGATGTGGAATGTTAAAAGAAAGTAAAAAAAAAATAAATTGTGCAATTGCAGTCTTAAGTAGTCAAAAGGGCTGTTTTCACTGATTTCAAAAGGGTAAAGTTTTCTGGTTTGTTTTTCCAGAAGGCTGATTTTAATATCATGAAAGAATATCCAAAAATATACTGGCACATTTATTACAAAAATAAGTATGAAGAGGAAGCAGTTAAAAAAACACACATAAGCCAGTTTAGAAGAGCTGAAGTCATTAAGTTCCTCTATGAATAATCTAAGTTTCAGGTACCTTTTATTTATATACTTCTTCTGCTTTAACAAAAATGATAAATTTAAAACACAGAGCTGAGCTGTATTCCATTTCCCCTCTACTGTTTTAAATAAGATATCCACATTCTTTCCATTTGTCATGGGGCATTAAGGGCATATTTTCATCGTGGATTATATAGTATCAATTGGTAATATGCCATGTTGTGATGGACCACAGAACGTATTATAACCTGGAGCAAATTTCAGATGCATGGAAGAAATTGTAGTTGAATGACAAACCATGAAAATCTAGGGGAAGCTAGGCCTCTTTGGCTACAATTAAAGCATGCAGTAAATTTGTTCCACCAACAGGTTTTCCTGTGTTCAGTGATTGACAAGGTTTGTTCAACTTCTACGGCACCGCGCGTCCTAAAGCTTGTGCGTGAAATTATGGCCACATATGGATTATACAGATGCTCTGCAAATGGAGAATACAAAAGTGATCACACGAGGGAGGAAAACCCAAGGGCACAGTTTACAGCCCTTTATAGTTATAGTTATATTCCTCTCCTTAGCAGGAGACAGTGTTTCTTTCGACTTCCAAGTCAGTATGTGACTAAATGAGTGCAGTATTAATAGCTTTGGTGGGTCTCAGAGAGAAGTCTTCTTACACTGCCCTGCCATTAGCAGCAACACATGGTGCCCCTGGCTTTTACCCAGCTGATGCCAGTTTCTTTTGGATATTCAGCTCCTTCACCTTTTCTGAAAACCCAGAGGTATCTTAGGGATGGCCATGGTTTTGTAAAGACTTTCATCCTTAGGGTTTTCACTAAAACTACTGACTTATTTCAAATCAGCAATTAAGTGATTACATTAGAATCATTTCCTTGACTCAGGCCAGACTTCAAATCCATAGTCTTAGCAGAAAAGGTGAAGTGTTATTACCAGCTCTCTGGTAGTAGGTTTACAAAACACCCTACAAATAAGTCACATTTTCATGGAACTATATGTAATGGCACAGGAGATGTGAAAAGACACTCTGTAAGTAGCTGGTTTCTGAGTTTTCTGTAGCAATCATCAGTTTCTCTCTGCAAGCTTTATGCACATCTAATACCCTCACAAAATCATGTTTGATGGCTTATATACATCAGTGTTGTAGTAGGAAGGGGGAAAAAATAACTATAGGCCAATCTCATGGCCAGATTAATTTTTATTGTAGCCTTGAATTTTTGCTGCACTGTTATGATGGAGGGCCATAATAATCTGTCACAAGTATCATCAGATGTCACTGTCACTGTATGTAGAGTGCTGGGTTGAGTTTGGTACAGTGGCTGTTATTTTTACCAGGTAACATGTCGACTGCTTCGTTACTAGGACACAAGTAAACACCAGCATGTGCCTGACCTCTGAATAGTACAGGTGTTTCAAAATCACATGAATTTTCTTTAAGTTAGTCTCTTCATCCAGAATTCCTATTGCTAGTAACGTCTATTTTTATACTTTTTTTTTTCCCCAAAAAAGATAAATACAGCATAGGGTATATGTGTAAATTGAAGTAAAACAATCATTTCCCTGTTTCACACTTATACCTTCACTGAATTCGGGCACAGAGGTGAGTGTCCACTCTGAAATACAATGATTTGAGGGCAATCTAAGAAAAGCAAATTATATAGATAATGTATGAAAATCAACAGGTCTTGTAGTTATTTATTGACCAGAAAGACTACCGTGCTAGGTGTGACTGAACAATGAATAGCTAAATTTTTGGAACAAATGTTGCAAAATAAGTGTTGTTTATGATTGGAAATTCCCTGACTTCTATTTTTGAACCTATAAGTATTTTTAAATACAGTTGGAAAGTTCTAGGACCATTAGTGGAGCATTAAGGTTATGTCACTAATGTGAACACTGCTCAGAATAAGTAAAACCCATATTTTTAGAGAGAAAGGACTTAAAAAAATTAAGTTTGGGATTGTTTTTTTTTTATTTTATTGTTTGGTTGAGGATTCTTTGGCAGATTAACACAGTTATTCCTGAGGCATAAGACTACAGACTTATAAGTCCCTATCACACCTATCAGAACTACTGCTAGGAAAGATCTATTCGCTACATAAGTAAGTACAGGATCCTTTTCTTTCAACAAAAGATAAGAACAGTGATGGGATGCATCACGACAAAGTTGGCTGTATCTAAAGAAGCTACTGCCTTTTTTTTTTCCTTTTGTGTGCTAAATATGGCATAATATATGTGTGAAGCAAAGAGGGAAACCTGATTATCAAGGTAAAGAGTGAAGTTAAACAATTGATTTTGAACAGCCTGTCAAGATGCTATATTGCTGAAAGGTTCTTTATGGTTTGTCACAATATAGCAGTATGTCTTGTACAAACTTTTCCCTTTCCTTGACTGGCATAGGGTTTTAAAACCACTTCTCAAATGTATGTTCTGAATTCTGTAGAAGTTTGCTGGCTTGCTGTCTGATATTTTTGATTTTTGAACATAGACACATAAATCATTACCCTTTAAAGCTTTTTTTAAAATTTATTGGATTATAATTAACAATTATATAAAAACAGTAACACTTTTTAAAGAACATAAAATCTGACCAAAGTTATTTTGACACTTAAGAGCAAAGCGCAAGGTGCTTACTGTTCCAACATTAATCACATGCCAGGATGGATGGGATTCATTTCATCTCACTATAGCTGTCTAAAAATTTGTCATCACATCTCATCTACTCACCTAAATTCCTATTAAATCAATGGACAGAGACAGGAAACCCCAGGGGGCACACCAGCCCATTCTCAGATAGGGAGAAAAACACATGCTTCTTACCAATAGCTACCGACAGAACTAGTTGATATGAGACAGATGCTTGACTTATTTGTAACAGGTAGGGATCTCACACTGTTTGAGATCACTTAAGATACCCAAAATATCCATGTGGATGTGGCAGATATGACCCAGGGCTGACCCACAGAAGACCCTTCCACAGTGACAGCTGGAGGCTAGACAGATGGACAGAACAGTAGATATTTTGGGGTTCCCATAAATACACTGAATATATGACTGTTGCCTCTAAATCATGTCCAATGACTGTAAAGGGAGCTCTGGGACATAGAGGTCCCAGCACTTATCTGAAAGTACCACTGCCACACCACCTAACCCTGTCAGGTTTACAGAAGGAAGAAAATCTCAAAACTGACTGAAAATGACTGAAGCTGACTGAAAACTGAAAGTTTCGCTGTACAGTTACTCAGAAAAATAAGCAGGCCTGCATTGAGAGAGGATAGCGCAGGACCTCTCTCCATCCCTTTTGTCTGCTCTGGGAGACATAAGATTGAGCTGAAGATCTGTAGCCACTAGATAAAATTACCCCTAGGGAATGAGCCTGGTGCAGGAAAAACTGAAAAAAATCGTGCTAGCAGTGGTTACCACTCTTGATATAGGCTGATGAAGGCAGATTTGCAAAGTTGCTTGAAGTCACCCCGGCTTGCATGATGCCAGCAATGGCATCAAAAGAGAGCACCACAAAGTAGGCTTGGAAGAGCAGCATACTGCTCTTTCAGATGACTTTCATTCCTAGTCCAGGAAGGGGTCAAAGGCTCTCTTCTTAAAAACAAAAATGTGATTGTTAGAGGACATAAAGGACATTCATGCTTAAAGCAACAGAAAGCTTACAAGCAAAGAACTGTTGTGGCTTCCTAGCTTCCCATGCCAAAGCAAAGTGAACACTATGAACCACCCACACTGCCTTTACCATGTCACTCTGCCTCAGTCCAAGTACCACACGAGAGGAAATCATTCTTGACTTGAGCAATGGCTCAAACCCCAAACTTCTGCTTTCTGCAATCTTTAATTGACATGCTTATCTTACCAGTTTACCCTTAATGTAGGCTGACTTGGCACTGGATTGTTGGCAGCAATAACTTTAAATTTTTTTATGTTCTTTTATATTTATTCTTACATATTAGTTACACCAACAGTTCTTTTCACATTTATGCTCCTTGTCTCCCACCATCCCTCTCCCAGTGTTTTTTGTCACTGAAGAAGCATTTTGGGCAACAGATGGGAGCTAACATTTAACAAAGGGTTGACCATTCCTACATAATGACCCATCCTGCAAGTGGACTTACTTGTCTCTTTGAGAGTCCAGTAAGATAACACCTCGAGCCCTCCTACATGAGCAGAAAGAACAGGAAATTCTCACAACCTTTGGGATTTCGTGCCACACATCCAGAAGATTTTTTTGAACAATTCATTTTTTTTTCACTAGGTATTTTGCAGAACTTCCCTGATGATTTTGCAGCCTTCCATTTAAGATAGCCCCAAATGTTGTGTCCCAGTGCAGTGCCCACCTCAATGTGCAGTGAGGGTTCTGGTTTTCACATAAGTCATACTTCTTAATAGCCAAATTACAACCTTAAAGACCTTTTTTTTCTTAAGGAAAAAGTAATATTCACTTAATTGTCCTCTCATCTTACAGCTCAAATTTCATTTTTACCCTTACTTAATATATTCTTCATATTTAAGTTCTCCAAATCTGTCTTTCTTTAGTTTCATTATCGTAGGGCTACATGCATCAAATGCGCCTTTATTTTTGCTTTATCCTTACCAAGATGTAAGTTGGAAAAATTGCTGCTGTCCATGTTCAAGCTTCAAATATTGTTTGTTAAACACATGCTGTGTCCCAGTCTGCAGATAGCTGTGCTCCTCTGAGATTTCAAGTATTTTAAGTACTCTGGGATGAGAAGTGCTGTATATATGTTGTAGTGTTATAAAATGTTAATTTATACTTGGCTTCTTTTTTTTTTTTAATTTGCAGACTCATATATCATGACTAGAAGCTATAAAACAGTTCAGCATACAGAAGAAGAGCAATATGTTGTCAGTATTACCTCCCTCTTTGGTATTTGATTGATGAAACAGGTCTAGTGGAATGTTTGGCTCTTAAAATTATGCAGCTATGTCCCACAGAAACTTAGCAGTTCTGGCAGGGCAGTAATTGGTTTTTTCCTGAAATTTTTTTAAATTATCTGGGCACCAACAGAAATAATGACATTTTTTAGGTGGTGGATTCAGTTGTGTCTACGCAGATATGAGCAGTCTGTCTTTGTTAGTGTTTAAATTGTGGCATTGCCGAGGGACACCAGTGACAGGCAGGGACTGATTGTGCTTGGCACTGAACAAATAAGGTAGAGTTTGCCCCAGAGAGGTTATAACTTAAATACACAAGTACTGGGAGCTGGGGAGAGTGGCGTCACATCACTCAGGACATTGAGATTTGAGGCTGAAGCACCCCCTTCTCCCAAAGCTGAACACCTCTAAACCAGACTGTGTCTCTCCTGGAGCTCTGGTCTTCTTGGCACAGGGCCCTTCTAGCCAGCTGGGGTGTTTTCCGCTGTGAGACCTGTAATGTTCTGCCTATGAAGTAGACAATATTGATTTAAAAAACAAAACCAGAAAATAAAGAGCCGGAAGGGTCTGCTTAGAGCTGCCAAGGTTAAACTTCGAAATTATTAGTCACTTTCCATTGCAGTCAGTGCAAACTACCAAAATTTCTTAAACATTTCTTTTAGCAGTCGCTTACATGAATAATTAACTCCCATGACCCTGCCTTGTCACTTACTGGTTAACACGGTCAAATGCTATCATTAACTTTCAGCATTAGATGTGCTCTCTCATACTTTCCACCTGCTGATGCAAATGCTCAGGCTCAAAGCTCACATTTCTAAATGTGGAAGCACAAGCCCATGCGGACTCTTCAGAGTCTTCCTCCCGTGCAAACAACAATGAGTTGTGGTGCCACGGGATCCATGCTTTCCTTGTCTTCTCGGGTGCCTTGTTTCTGGGCAGCCGCTGGGAAAACGTGTCAGGGACAGAGCAGAGGTTTACCTCACAGTGGCCTTTCTTTATCAGCAAAGCCAGGAAGCTGCACAAATCCCTGGCATGCATCCACCTTCGGCTTTCTGAGAAGCAGATAGCGTGTCCCAGCCTGTGCTTTATTTAAAGAGGCAGACCATTTGGGGTGAATAGCTAAGCTGTGGAGCACTGCGGTGTCATACTTGCCAGGATTTTTTTCTCCCATCCAGAGAAAAATGCAACCAAATTGATGGTGAGGAATTTGCAGCAGATTGTGGCTAGCAAAATGGTGAGGCCTCCTTGGGATGTTATTGAGAATTTCTGAGTTCCTCCCTATGGGACCACATTTTGTAGGTCTTAATCTCATGGGAAATTTTGTCTTGGAAACAAACACAGGATTTGATCTGAATGTAAAGCTTTCATTTTGCACTCCTACTACTACTAGGATGGGAAATTGTAGCACAGCAAGCTCCCTCAGTCCTCTGACACACAGGAGATGGCAAAATGCCATCAATCTCAAAGATTTATGTTCTTGTCCTTTTGAATCCCTACCTTGCATTACACCATTATCACAATACATAAGGTAATGGCAGGAGTTGAATGAGTCATGGGAGACTTTCACTAAGATTTAATCCAAAATTTAAAAGCTGCCTACTCTGCATTGCCACAGCGTGGCATGTTTTTAAGCTACAGGAAATCCACTGTATTCAGCAACAAAGCATAGTGTTAATTGCTGAATAATCTACCCCATCACTATCAGTGCTGTAGGTGACAGAGTTAAAAATGAAACTCTGATTATAAATTTAGTCTGTCACTAGCAAAGATAATTCTTTGGTGATAGAGGTTACTGTGGAGCCTGATTCAGGGACAAAAAATAAAGCCTGAATTTAAATTCATCATAGTGGAAAATCTTTCAACTACTCTTTGGTACATTTAACGACTCTTGTTGTCCCTCTGGTAACAAAATCTAAGCCAAAATCTGCAATGTCAGAAGTGCTCTAATTAATGTATCTGGTTTTCATGGTGATAAATGGGGTCTGTCAGAGGGTAATAATTAATTCTAAATAATATGAACTTCTCAAGGTTATTTTACCCTCAGATTTTTTAAGAGCTCTCCATAACTAAAACTGATACTGTGTATAAACAAATCTTGATTTGCTAGACATGTGGTTCAGGTATGTGTGTGTCTGAAGCGGACATTTCACTTTTGATGCTCTGGTTTTGTTTGCACTGACTTATCTGTCCACAAATGGCCGTGTTGACTCACACTGCCCCTGCAAAGCTGCCCAGCCTTTTCATTGCCAGGGCTGACCCACGGTCTGGGTTTCATACCAGCAGCCAAGCTGCATGCCCATTCCTCTGCTTTAACGTTCTCATTTCTAAAATTGTGGCCTACTTTGTTGCTGGAAGGACATGAAATATTAGAAGGAGAGGGTGTGTTTTAAAAGCAATTGTAACACTAGGGAGGGGGAATTTTTTTCTCTTTCTTAAAACACTAATCTCTATTCTGCATCTGTCTACTCATTTACCCTCTGGTAACACTGTTGGCACCCCCATTCCCAACAGTTCTCTCTCTCTCATGGAAAAAACTGGGCAGGAAGAGGTCATTGAAAACATTCTTGGGGATTGAGGCTACCAGGGCTTGTTGCTGCACAATTATGCAAGCAGATTCTTTTGAAAACAACTTTTAAGAAGGAAATGGGGAGCTTATAGTGAACAAGTGAGAACAGTACTTAGTGTAACTGTGTGCCTAGTACTACTAACTTTCTGGCCTTAGACTGTAAATTGGGCTGCACTAAGGTATAGCTAAAGAACATGAAGCTGAAGGGATAAAAATAATATCAGATAGCTCTCTTCATGTTCATAATTTTAGGCTTTATTCTGCTATTTAAATTCTTAGTAGACAAAGCTTGAAATGTCATAAAGTATGCATTTAATAGTAAAGGTAGTCGTGTAAGCAGAGGTGGCAAACCCCAAACTTCCACTTCTTATTATACAAGTCATTTTCTGTGAACACTGGCTTTTTTTAGATTAGTTTTTATTTTTAAGATGAGATTCTTTAGAGGAGTTTAGAATGGTGAACTTCAAGCTGAGCTAGGTAAACACAGTTATGGATCCTGAGTAATCCTTCATTGCCAATCAAAGTAATGACTTTCTTTCGCTTGCCGTTTTTCTTTCTCTCTCTCACTTTGATTTATACCCTGGAGTTTTGCTCAGTGATTTTTCAGAAGCTGCAGAGAAGTTAAAATAAACATGTTTAGTGCTGAACAGATTCATCTTCTTTTCATATTTTCCCTCCAGTTCTTTGCTACACTCACAGAGCTGCCATGCACAATCTCTGCCTCTGGATGACAGCCCCTGCCATGGTCTGAAACCACAGCTGTCCCACAGAGACATCCTTTTGGGGCAAGTTTCTCCCGTGGAGAGGAGGCAGCAATGTGCCCATAAAACTGTCTGCCATGTGGGTTAGGGAATGCATCTTATGTAGGTCACTGGTCAAGTTATCACATCTGTATGCACAACCGCGTCGGCTTGGCTGCCAGTCTGCTGCGGACACTGGGAGGCTGCGCAGGGGCAGGGTCCAGCTGCAAGGTCAGCAGCTCAAATTTGGGAAATACCTCTGCTACTGACTCTGCACATCACAGATTCACTTCAGGGAATAAGATATGAGACTGATAGCTCCCGGCTCTAGCACTATTTGTTGAATTATCCTCTCCTTTTTTGAGCGCTACTTCCTTGGTTTCACATTTTACCTGTCCAACACAGGTTCACCAAGCTGACTGAAAAAAATATATGTACTGGACCTTTCACACTGCTCAAATTTATTGTTCAGGAGCACTGAATTTTTTGTTTAGATATGAAGTATCTCATGTTTGCCACTGATGGCTACAATTACAGCCCACCTTACAGTAATAAACAAGTTTGAGTCAGAGGGGTTATGTGCCACAAATTAAAGCAGAACTTTGAGTTAAAAGCATAGAATTATCATGTTTCTTTTTAAATGCTGTAGTCTTTGTTAAGTTGCATTACAAAAATTCAAGGCTAACATTTAGTAGACAGAGGGTGCAAGCTGCATGAATGGTCATTATTACACTGTGTTTATTGAGTTCCCTGTAAACCGATTTTAGTTTATTTTTATACCACTGCCAGTATGGAAAGCAAGACTTGGTACAAAAGCCTGACCAAACAAGCAAATACCAAACCAAAAGCCCTCAGCTACTCACAGCTATGCAGATATCCCTGCCCAATGCTGCTTTTATGCCAATGACTTTAGATATTAGTAGTAGGGAAATCTCCAGTCCTTGGGTAACTGCCACACACCCACTTCTGTGGATGCCTCTCTCCTCCTTTGCTTTGTCTGGTTTATGGCTCCTTTGCATTTTTGCTCTTTATCATTAACAGACAAGCGGCATATTGCACTCCCACCTGGTGCTGTGCTTTCCTGACTATATGCCTTCAAGTAAAAACCCACTGAATCGATGCCTTGCCAACATGTCTGAAGGTTGAAAAAATAACTGTAAAAATGCTGACATATATTTGTTTTCTCAAAACAAACCTTGTGCTTGTAATGTTAGAAGCTCTAATTGCCTTGGGAATTTCATCCTCTGACTGTGTGAAAGTTGACAATAAAAAGGAATCTTCTTACAAGGAAGTTTTTTTTTTTCAGTTCACCAAATTGTTTCACTATGAATCAAGGTTGTAACTAGGTTTACAAAGCAGCAAAAGGAGACAGAGCTTTCATTCAGGCCTGATTTGACTTTAGTACTGGTTTACTACCCTGTGTCTCGAGACAATCCATCTGCTGCAGAGGGGGTGACAGCTCTGCCTCCATCTGGGAGGAATCCCCTAGGTGCAGTCACGACAAGGGGAGAGCCCTGGGATAAAAAGTATAAGAGCAGAGAAGCTGCTGCTTTAGGATAAGGCTGATGGGGCTAGAGATGCCCAGAAGTCTTTGGAGAAGATTCCTCCTTCCTTTTCCATGGGTCTAAAATAGACACTGGCACTTGATAACTTGTAGATGTCACCGCAACAGAAGAGGCTGGAAGAAAAGCAATACCTGTCTAAAAAAGCCTTTACTAATCTTCCTATATTATCTAATCCTGCACTGGAATCAAATATATTCAAAGAATATATTCAAAGAATTTTGGTCACTTCAGTTGGAAAACACCAAAAGATCACTGATTCCAACCACTGCCAAGTCCACCATGTCTAGTCCACCATATCCCCAAGCACCACTTCTACACAGTTTTAAAATTGTGCCAGGGATAGAGGTAGCCACTACTCTGGGAAGCCTTTTGGTGATGAAATTTTCCAAAATATCCAGTCTAAACCTCCCCTCGGGCAACTTGAGGCCATTTCCTCTTGTCCCATTGCTTGTTACGTGGGAGAAGAGGCCATCCCCTTCCCGGCTACAACCTCCTTTCAGGTAGTTGTGCCTGTGCAGAGGGGGCTGTGCTGCAGTTCTGGAGGCTGCTGGGAGCCAACAGGCTTGGCAGCAGTGAAACTGGCAGTACTACTGCCCCAGGATCACCTCAGCCCCTGAACCAAAGCCAGAATGGAAAATGTCCTCCACACAGGCTTTGGGGAGCAGCTTCTCTGGGATGTGTCCAGTGTCTCTCCCTTCCTCAGGCCACTGTGTCTGCACCAACAGCAGCTCAGGGTGGGAGCAGCTGGGTGGGACAGGGACTCAGCTACTGAATGGTCATGTCTCAGGGGAAAAAGTTACCGATATTTTATGTAAAGCACATAACTTCTCGTGATTTCACCCCTGCTGTGTAAGGTTTGAGGTGGAAGCTTCTGTTGTTGCTGGTACTTTTTCCATAGAGTCTGGTATAGCAAGAACTGAAAATGAGATGGGATGCCTGAGGTTTCTAGCTTTTTTTGGAAAAACAATGTGTAATGTACTGAAGAGGGAGTGTCAGTCTTTGGCTTTCTTAAATTTCCTGGCTATTGTTGATTTATATCAGATCCTTAAAGCTATTTAAAAACAGTGTTTTTTTGGTATTTCCTTAGTAAAATGAGTGAAAGGGATGACATATTTAATGGAAGCTGATATATGTATTCTTCTCAGAAAGACCCAAAGGGTCCTTTTGGCATCAGTACATCCATTGGGCAATTATTTTTAAGACGCATAATATGTACCAGGTAGACTTTGTGACTCCTAGAGGTTTGTCATGCTGTCTTCCTTTAAACAGATACCTATAGTATTTTGTATATGGTATATATGAAAAGTTCAGTTTATTTATGCTATATACCAAACCACGCTCCATAAAAATCTCAGGTCTCTCTTGTAAAACACTTGCGTAGGATATGTGCCATGTGTGGAAAAATTCTGTACCAAATTACATTTTACAAGTTTTCATGCATGCTCATTTAGATGATTTATCACCCTCACAAGGCAGGATCTTTCAAAGCTCCAAAAGGAAGCATATACCATATGATTACTGCCAGTGCTTATTTCTAATTAAACCTGTCCTGAAATAAAACTACAACAAAGAGTATGTGAAAAAAGTACCTTCAGAGTAATTATGCTAATCCTTGTATTTCTTTGCTCTTACTAGAAACCAGTGACAATTCTAAGAGCAATTCACAAGGACATTCATTTTTATCAGTTCACACTTGGTCTAAACTACTTTCTTTCTTTTTTTTTTTAAGTGGTGGTAAAAGCACTGAGATCTGCAGGTGAGAGTTGAATTCAGAGCTCTGCCTTGCTGGCTGGAGACAGCAGAACCCAGGTAGCAGCCTGGCACCCTATGGAGTTTCCTTGTCATTCCCAGTGACAGGGATGCTCCTCATGCCACAGTGATTTGGCCAGGGGTCAGTCAGGAGCTCAGTCCAACTGCAGGTTCTCAAAAGCAGTGAGGGCAAACCATAGCTAGGTTGGATGGACAGAAAGTAGACCACAGTAAGACTTTTTTTGATCACTGTGTTGCTCACCTGCAAAATCGTCTTTTCCAGAAAAGCAGATTCTCCCTCAGAAGAGCACAGCTCAGCTCCCTGCATGAGTACCTTACAACTGTCCCCATTAAACACCAAGGGGTATTTACAAGCATGGCAATGGGCTGATGCTATGCAGTGTCCTCCCTGGCTGCCTGCATGGTTTGCAATGATTACTATAAATTGTGGGAGTATTTCTGATTTGAAGAGCACAGCAGCCAGATTTCTAAATCCAGATTGTGCCTTTACCACTCAGTGGTACCTTGACCAAATCGCCATTGTTCTGTGTTTCTTAAACCCAAGCCATTTGCAATGGCAAGTTAAAAAAAAAAAAAAGTTCAAAAACAGTAAGACAGTGAAAATGTGGGAAAGGTCTCTATGTCTCTATATTTCAAACATCTTTTTTTTTCTTAAGCTGTTTTAGTTGTTCTTCTTCCTAACACTAGAACTGAGATTTTTTTTTTTTTCCTCACCAATTAACTCTGTTATGGTTCAGAATGTGCAACTAAATTACTGGAAATATTATAACAGCAATTTCTCAGAGTCTAAACAAAGTAAAACCCAAACAATTACAGAATATAGCGGCTACAAAGAAGATGCTGCTTTGAATTGAAGGTCCAACATGAGCTGAGAAAAAAAAAATCACTTGAATGATAAAGAAATACTGATATCTTATTCTAAAACTCATGCACACACACATACACACACACGAGTGGGGAGGTGGGGTGTACCCTTTTTGTAAATGTGGAAAATCTGTCTTTTCCTAAATTGAACAGTATGAATCCCTAACCATATGTCATAGCCTAAATCTCAAATAAAAGTTGCATGGGTTAAATTGATACGTTATTACAAGTTAAATAACCAGAGGGAAGTATTAGTCAAAAGCTTGCTCCCACCAAAGATTTGATATATAGTTTCTAAAGAAAAAAAAANAATCACTTGAATGATAAAGAAATACTGATATCTTATTCTAAAACTCATGCACACACACATACACACACATGAGTGGGGAGGTGGGGTGTACCCTTTTTGTAAATGTGGAAAATCTGTCTTTTCCTAAATTGAACAGTATGAATCCCTAACCATATGTCATAGCCTAAATCTCAAATAAAAGTTGCATGGGTTAAATTGATACGTTATTACAAGTTAAATAACCAGAGGGAAGTATTAGTCAAAAGCTTGCTCCCACCAAAGATTTGATATATAGTTTCTAAAGAAAAAAAAAAGACTGCTGGATTCTGAAACAGGCCCTGGAGACATTTGGATATTATCTAATAGGAAAAGGGTTTATCCTGGAACAGACCTCAGTGCATGAGAGTGACTGAGCAGGATGAAAGAAGAGCAGAAGCACAAGGTAGTATCTATCATTCCACCCTTTTCATTTCCCAGTCAGACATATGGCTGAATCTTGTAATTTAAATGCAGATTATCTGTCCCAGCAGGAGTGCCTGAACATCCTGGAAACAGTGTCATGTTTCAGTAGGAATGTCAGTGACTGTTTCGTGTTGCATAATTTCAAAATATTTTGTTCTCTACCAAATTTAAGTATTTTTTAGTGCTTTTACAGAATGGGTTTTCCTTCTACAGATGCTTTTTACTCTTTTAAGCAGTAAAGCATTCACTGCTGTTTTTCTGTGCTACCTGAAAGCTAGTTTGTCTCCTATTTACACAGCAGGAATGAATCTCTCCATTTACAGTACCAGGATGGCTGAACGTCAGAGAGTTTTGCCCTCAGCCTGGGACAGAGCTGTAGTGTACAATGCACAGTGGTGAGCTGGATGCCAAGGGCCTTTTGATGCAGACACATCATTTACTTGTGTAAACATGGGTTTAATTGAAAATCAAAGTCAGTAGATATATGGCTGTAGGTATACCGGTGTTAGCACATGAAATTTTTTGCCAGATTTTTTTGAGGAGCAAGCATTAACAGCAACACGTACACCTTCAGAATTATACTGGGACTCGGGCAAAATCCACATGCCTAAATCCCAGGGATCCAGCCTGCTGACTCTTTAACAGTGTCGTCTAACTTACTAGATGTTTACCCTCCAGAAACATCCTGGTCTGCTGTCAAATCCTTCAAAGAAAATTTTGAACCAGCTCAGATGCAGCCCAGTGTGAGGAAATGCCCTATGTCTTTCACCCAAGATCTTTCATACTCCAGACTGACAAGACAAGACGCCCAACCTGTTCTGAAATTCCCAGAGGGGCCTTAACCTACTGGGCTCTGAGTTCAGCTTTCAGGGTCTTCAGGGTTTGCCACCTCACCTTGGAAACAGGAAGGTTTTTGAACTATCAGGGTTTTAGGCTGCAGCTCTTAAAAACCTCAGGAATGCTTAAATCACAATGTTGGAGAAATTTGTAGAGGAAGTAAACTCTGCTGCTCAAGTTAAGTCATGGGGCAGGAAAGGCTGCATGGGCAGAAGGAGAACAGGGAAGAGAATGCCTGCCTGCCTCAGCAGCTCTCCACCTTAGGGACCTATAAGTGTTGCAGGTGCTACTGAATGCTGAGAAGCTCATTTACAAAAATGGGGGCATCCCCAAAGGCATGGTGATGGTATGGCCCAACAGGTAGTTTTTCTCAAATCACATCTGTGTGGGCAACCAGCACAGAGGTCCAAACATTAGCATGCTATTAAACCAGACAGCTAAATCATTAGTGTGATCTGGTGCTATTTTGGCATTTGTCACCTGGGGTAAGGCCACGTTGAGTCTAGGACTGATGGGAAAAAGTAAGTTTTGGCCATGACAAGGCCTAGGAATTACCAACTGCTAAGATTCATCTCCCAAGTAAAGGAGAAATGCCTTTTAAAGGCATTTTTTTAGACTGGAAGTAGGTAGCAGATTACAATGCAGGGCATAATGTACTGGATAGATAGAGCAGGATTCATCCTGAACATTGTAGAGGAAGCCACGCTACACAGCTGAACCCAACAATCTCTGTGGCTAGAGGAGCTAGATAGAAACACACTCTGAACACACCTTGATGGAATACCACTATTTTTTATGTCCAAACAATGCAACTTTAACTTACGCGTAATGAAAAAATTGATTTAAATAGAACTGAATCAAATGGGACATAATCCCAGCACAGGAAACATTCAAACTACAGTAAATTTATGTGCAGGGTGAAAGATACATCCCTCAGGTGGCAGTTATTACATTTATTGTCTAAACTAGTATGTGTGGTGCTCTGGAGAGCAATGTCATATGTAAAAATATTTACATCCCTAAGTATGCAGAAAAGAAATTACAAACTGAGAAGCTCATCAAAACTTGTTTCAAAAAGTCATTGCAGTGTCTTTGTAAAGGTTCTTTGATTTTTCTTCAATTTCATGCTAGAACAAAATCCTTCCTAAAAACTTGTATGTAGGGTGATTAGTGAGCAAAACTGGAGACAAAAGTGAGAAGGGACAAGTTAAGCAATTTTTTTGGCATTACTGTTCTTCCCACTGAATTTCCAAATGCCTCTTTAGCAAAATGTGTTTAATAGATTAGGAATGAAGGATTGTTTTCATACTTTTGATGCTCAGTAGGAATTGGTACAAGAGAGTAGATCAGCATTTGACAGCCTTCTTTTAAAAGCATGTTCTTAAAATCTTAAATTCAGAGAGATTTTGATGTGCTTAGTCTACAAAACTCAACTTTTAGGTTTGTCTTTGCATGTTTCAGTTTAAAATCTCAGCCAAGAAAATCATCATTTTCTATGCCTTGTAAGCTTTGACCCTTTGAAAATCTGACTTAACGAATTTTGCCTTTTGCTTCTCACCTAGATAAACACCTCACCTCTTTAAAACAAAAACAAAAATAAAAAACAAACCCAAAAACAAATAAAAACAAAACCCGTAAACAAATTAATGCTATCAACAACAGTAACAAATGTCCTGCCTGTGAGCACAATTAATAAGAAAACAGCCTTAGTGGTGTTTAGCCTGTGGATACCATTGAAGCTCCGCAACTATAGATTTTAATTAAGGGATTGACTTTTCAAGAAAGACTAAAATAATGAAATGCATTTAGCTTTGCTAAACGATGACAGGGAGGGAATAGGACAACCCTCAGCAACAATAAGGAGATTGTAAACAGCAACAATGGACAAGAGTTGTTTAAAGGAAGAGAAAGAACATTTTCCTAGGCACCAAGAATAATAAACTATAATGGATGTGTAGATAGGATAAATAAGGTCAATGTTGATTATTGTTATTCTTATTATATTTAATCTTTTGAATGAACACAGAGATGTTTCTTGTCAAGGATGGATTTATTAATGACCAAGGAAAATTGAAGGGTGCTGACTACCTTGTTATCACTGGCAAATGTAGCATCCAGTTTTGTGTGATCTAGGAGAGGCTGTGCCACTATATATCCACTCATCACGGAAAGGCTTGCTTTGGGTCTGGCTTCTATGCAGCCTCTGTAAAAAAGTTCACCAAGAATAAAATTTACAGGATTTCAAAACCACTTCATCCTTCAAACGAGCAGTGGTAAAGCCACCTCCTTGCTGCTGCAGCGAGAGGGGGAGTGGGTCAGGAAGGCAGCAGGTGTGCCCATGGTTTTGACACTGCATCCAGGGGCAGGAGGTGCTCCATTTCTGCCAGGAGCTTGAGTAGATCCTTGGCTTTGCCACTGGAATTGCTTTGTTCGGTGTCTAACCAGCTGGGTGGAGAGACAGAAATAACGCTGAAGTCTTCATAGTCTGCTATTGCTGTTCAACCCTGCGGCAGGGATTTCTGCTACTTGCTTCTGAGAAAGAAACATTTTGGGATTAGAATAGCTCCAAAGCCTCTGTGAACACAAGGATTCTAACTCATGTTTCAAATGCCAAACTCAACACTGTTAAGCAGTTCTAGATTATCAAGATCCAAGCTTAAGCAGACATCTAGTTGCAATAAATGATAATGCTAATGACTTATTAAAAACACTGTAGTATAACCTATCATGGTTTTTGGGTCTTGATAGTAGAAATGCATGCTATTATTGCTGAGAGAGGAAGTGTCTTCAAATTAAAATGTACTTTGTCCATCAAAGCTCTTGCTGAAAAACATAACCATTTCCACTGAAGTCATGGGATCTAAAGATGGATGCAGAGCCAATACACAGATCAGAGTGTTGAAATGTAGAGAAGAATCCAGCAAGGCTCAGAGATTGCCTTCTTCCTTTGTCACCTGGGAGCAGTTTCTGATAGCCCCCAGAATGTTTCTTCTCAAATAGAAAAATAATCACTTTTGCCCCTCCCTACTAATATTAAATGCCCTTCTTCTCCTCCAGCATGTGGGCTCACCAAGTTAACACTTTCCCTCCGTTCCTTGTGGACAGAGCTGGGAACATGTTATTTCTAAAGTAAGGTATGTATCAGTATGTATTACTTCTAATGTGATGTTTGTATCAAATTATGCAAGTAGAAAGACAACTGGGAATTATCTTTGTTACACTGCAGAGGATGCATGCAAGCGTAGTATTACAGTGCTCACCATGTGCATTACAGTGCTCACCATGCAATAGCACGTGATGGCAATATTTCCAAATAGTATATCCCACAACAAAAGGTCAGCAAATAAGCACTCAGACAGACACAGTGTCAGAATTCCTTTCTACCTGACATACAATCTTCCCAGAAAATGAAGCCAGAAATTCCTGAGTACATTTGTAAAACATAGAAGGAGGTATGCATACAAAACCAATTAAGGAAAGAATTGCTTTTTGCTGCTGTTTTTTTTCCTAGTGCACTCTTTTTGAAATTAACCTCCATATGCTAATTAACCTCTGGGTGACTTTACATAAATTAGATGGCATTCTTTGCTGTATTGCTATGGTAGTGTAAGTGATATAAAGCAATATAAAGTACTTTAAAAGTAGCCAACAAAGTTTCTTTTTAATGTGTTACACTGTAAATATGCTTGGAATGAGAGATAGGCAAGAAGTATGATAGGTGAGGAAGAGAAAAGGTGAAAAGTAATGTGAAAGATCCTGGGAAGTTCACACATTCATGGGCCACATCAACAACTTGATAAACATGCTGAGGACCACTAACTCAACATAAATGTTCGAATTAATATAGTCTCAGGACCTAGGCTCATACACTGGGAATTGACATTAAGGGTGTTGAGTTCTAGAACCCGTGGTGATTTTGGAGAAGTAATTTCAGCAGATGAGAAGTATCACTTAGGAAGCCAGGTGAGTGGTTTGCTTATGTTTTCTTGTGCATCTGAGACATCAGGGAACATAGTCTTGTGAGGCAATTTAACTAATGAAACAGTGCCTGTATTTATTAAGATCTGGTATTATACCTGGAAGATTTAACCTAGGTGACCTGGTGTTATACATAACTACCCAAAGCACTTGGGATAGCAAAGACATGAGGAGCAACCAAATCAATGTCAGTAGTGCTGGAGTCCACGTGGAAGCCAATTGTGACTCTTGATGTCCACTGAAATGTTTGATATGACAAAGACATCTACCAAATCTGTTGTTGGTGGTGTTGTGGTTGTTGTTATTATTATTATTGTTATTGTTGTTATTATTATTGTTATTTTTGTTATTATTGTTATTATTATGATGTCTATTATGTATATTAAAACATTAGATACTAAAATCTGCTTGTTACATGTTGTATTATGTGTTGTATATGGTCAGGGTACTGATGTATCATTTAAATTTAAAAAAGAGGTAATTCAGCTCCTTGGAAAGATGGCTGAGGCTCAGCTCAAAATAGAACCACACCATGACTCCTGACCTCCAAAACCTACTGCCTTGCAACCCATATGTAGTCTCCCTACATGCTGAAATGGGAAATTTTACTATACAACTGCTTTCAGTCATTCTTCTTGATTAATTTAAGACACTCCCTGCTCAGTACTCTGGCTGTGGTGTATCCCAGGCACCTGATTCTCCCCATGACACATCCAAAATAGGTATTTCCCACTGCACAGTATGAATTCAGAGCTGAGAGCCTACAAATGATGTGCAGTGAAACCCAGTATTGTCATGTTGTCTGTGGATGCAAAGCCAGGTGTCTGGAAGTTTAGCACAGAAGCAGATACCCTGTAGATGCACATATTTTGCTGGATTTACGCTGTTCTCGTGAAATGGTCAAAGGCTTGGAGGAATGCCAAACAGCTACCTGGTTCACTGTCAGCATCAAACAGTGGATAGTCAGACTGAGAGATTTACTTCAGGCTAGTCTAGGGAATAAAAAGGAAAATTTCAGAGAAATATTAAGGGGAAATGATATAATGAATTATATTATAATAATACGAGACAACTTTTCATGCTGCTCTTACCTGGGGAGTGAGTCTTCAGCATGATGGAGAGGAAGGTGTGGTGATAGCCCTGATGATGAGGTGTTTTGTCCTCAGGGCATCCTGATCATCAAAGTCTCCCCAGTATTCTACTGGAAGAGCAACCTGCTTAACACCTTCCTGCCACCCACCCTTTTCCCAGCATCCTTGTTCCTGGGTGAGACTGGGGGTATGTCAGATTCTGAGACATCAAGGAAATTTCCGAGATGCTGCTTCCCTTTGCTCTCTCCATCTTGCCAAAAGAGGCATTCAGTTAGCAGGACCTTTGGCACAGCTGCACTGAGGCTGCCAGCAGGGCACTGGCCACAAGAGCCAGGCACTCCACAGTGCACATTCAAACCTCCACCCACAGCAGCCAGCATTTATTTGTGCCTTGGTTGGAAAGCCAGGTTCCTTCCTGGCTCCAGCATGTAAAAGAGGAGAGGAGGTTTCTGAGGCTGAGCGATGGTGATGGCTTGCAATCAGCCCCTGTTTTTCCAGGTTCAGCAAAACTGCACTGCTACAAGAGGCATAGCAAAGACACGATGGCACAGGAGAGGCACTCATAATAATGCTGTAGAAAAGAAAAGGAAGCTTGTTCAGAGCAAAAACACACAGGCTAAGGAAAAGGACAGAGCTGCCTTTTCTGCCTACCCCACGGCTGGCCTCATGCTCTGGTGTGTTTCCATGGAGGCTGCTGCTGTCACTACACTGCTCACGCTGGAGTGTCACATTGGATGGGGGCCAGCTCAACAAGAAAAATAAAGTGAGTTTTGAAGAGGTAATGTGGTAAATGTTCTTCTCAGTCTGGCTACCAATATGTGCTGTCTAGCCTGAGGCATGCAGCACATATGGGTAAAGCTACTGAAGTTTGGTACTTTTAACTTCTCGAGTCACTTTTTACAAAACCGAAGGAGATGCATTGGACTAATTGTGGAGAGAAAAAAAAAAAAAAAAAAAGTAAGGAAAGGCAAAACCGAGTGATCTGATCCCAAAAGACTTCCACTCCCCATTTCTCACTTCTTATTCTGGGGTTTACAGGCTTTTCTACATACTGGGTGATTTTCCCTGCTGCTTAGGCACCAGCAGACCAAGCAGATGTTCACAGCAGCAGATGGCCAGGATAGCAAAGCACCCTGGCCATGCTGATAGGGCCCAGGCAGGTGACAGTGTCCAGGGCAGCAGCAAATGCTGGCATTTGGGCCAGCTGCCTGGGGCGGCTGTAAGGATGGTCCTGCCCTCTCACTATTCCAGCAGATGCTGGAGGAGGTAGCCTGGCTCCAGCTCCTCCTTCTCTAAGGGAAATTCAATTTTACCTCCACCGCTGAGGTTCAAATGAGTTCTGGTGCTAAGTGATCTGCAGAGGATTTGGCCAGCGCTGTGGTAGACAGGGTAACTTTTGTAGCAAAACAAAACATAGGTTATGTCTGCCCTTCAGAAATCTGCTCCTCTCTCACTTACGGTCTGTCAAGGCACTTCAGCAGTCATTTTGTGGTGTGCCCCTGGGCTTCTGGGAGAGCATCACAACCTCCTCCTCTTTTTCCCATCTGTCAGCTCAGCAGTGACAATAGGGCAGACTGGAGTTTCTTTCAGCTCATTCGATTTCTATGGTTAGCATTTGCCAAATGCTCAACCATTTGTAAAAATCATGTCATCAGTTGTCATTAGAAAGAGAATTGATAACTGGTACTTACTGAGCTTTGCAGTCAGTCAAACAAATTCATTCTCTTAGTTCAAAAAACAAAACATCACACAAACAAGCCCAGACATTAAGTAAGCAATTGCCACAATACAATGCTTAGATTTTTTTCAACTGTTATATCGATACCCAGTGGTACAACTATGGTTAATAATCTGTGAAATTCAGCATTTAAAAAAACCCTATAACTAATTTAAAAATAATTTATTCAATTTACTCATCTGTAATGTGATATGTACAACTGAGTCCAGATAAAGCCTCTTTATGCTTGTGAGTCATCAACATTCTGTATCAAGAAAGCATTCTATCCAGAAATCACTATGATCATGGATATGTCAGGTGCAATCCAGGCATTTCAAACCAACCTAAATACATAGCAGAAGAGTTGAAAAGAACCATTTCTTGTTTTCAGTCACAGAAACATAGAATATGCTGAGTTGAAAGAGACCTGTCAGAATCATCAAGTCCAACTCCTGGCCCCGTGCAGGAAACCCCAAGAGTCACACCATGCGCCTGAGAGTGCTGTCCAAATACTTCTTGAACTCAGACAGGCTTAGTGCTGTGACCATTTCCCTACGGAGCCTGTTCCAGTGACCAACTGCCCTCTGAGAGACAAACCTTTTTCCTGATACTCAACCTAAACCTTCCTTGACTTAGCTAATGTCATTCCCTTGAGACCTGTCACTGGTCACAAGAGCAGTACCTGTTCCTCTGCTTCCCTTCAGGAGGAAGTTGTAGATTGCAATGAGGAATCACCCTGTCTACTCCAGGCTGAACAGACTAAGTGGCCTCAGCCACTCCTCATACCCTCTCCAGACCTATCCTTATTTCCCTCCTTTGGATGCTTTCTAATAGCTTAATGTCTTACACTGCGGCTCCCAAAACTGCCCCCAGCACTCGAGGTGAGGCTGCGCCAGTGCAGAGCAGAGCAGGACAATCCCCTCCCTTGCCCAGCTGTGATGCTGTGCCTGATGTCCCACAGCACAGGGCTGGCCCTCCCGGCTGCCAGGGCACTGCTGACTCACGTTCAACTTGCCATTGACCAGGACCTGCAGGTCCCTTTCCCTAGAGTTCTGTCCCATTTCTAATCTGATTCTTAAACTCTTCCACTCTTGATGCTGGGTAAGTGCTTCCTGAATCCAAGAGTTTCTGGTACTGGAAAAGCCAAGTTGCATGGCCTTGAAATCAAAAGTTATCAATATGAATGCTTTAGTAACACCAGAAAGAATTTGTAAGATGGGAAGGAGGAATGCTGTATGAATAAAGAGAAAACATCTACATGCTTATGTATTGAGAGATTTATTCTGTTGTAATTTATTTAACAAAGTTATCAATATGAACGCTTTAATAACACCAGAAAGAATTTGTAAGATGGGAAGGAGGAATGCTGTATGAATAAAGAGAAAACATCTACATGCTTATGTATTGAGAGATTTATTCTGTTGTAATTTATTTAACACGTCCATGGAGAATAAAGAACTTCACTAAATCAAAAACAACTGGGATAAAAACTGTAAGCTCTTGAAAATATTTGTTATATTTAAAATTTGTCAGGAAAGGCGTGAAAGATTTTTATCATAGTACCTGCAAAGAAGATATCCTAGATATTTTGGCTGCCTACTAGATCCAAAATTTGTGCCCAGCTGAATGTGTTCCTTTGCTAACCTGACTGCAGAACACTCCTTTTTCCTGTGCACTACCCCCAGCTATTTCTGAAACATTTCTTCTGGCTTTGAATCTTCTCCAGGTCTCTAACATGCTGAACTTCTTTTGGAGCCTATGGAACCCATTCACAGGGAACAAATTAGACATCATCAGTTTTACAAAGATGCAGTGGAATGCAAAATTACCAGGAGCCATAGAGAACACAAGACAGTGAGAGTTACAAGGAAAATTGGGAAAGATTATCCTATACTATGTCTCTATCTTACTGTAAGAAATGTAGTAGCTCTAATCTTCACGTGAGACTACTGTGTGCCTCTCTTTATAAAGCAGTTTAAGGGATGACCCCCCTTTTTTATTTTGTCTCCAAAACAATCAAATAACACAGTGTTTAATGCAAGGAGCTGAGATCGTGGAATTGAGCACAGACCTTAAAATGATGTAACAAATTTTATTAAGGTGATATTTAGGTTCATAAATTCAGCTACTAACTACAGAGTTTTGTAACGAAAAAACAGAGCAATCCATTCCATTCATGGGCCTTGCATTGACATGGTGTTCAGAGGCAGGAAGTGCTCATCTCCATTTTTTGGTTTGGTTTTCTTTTTGCAAAAAATGTTAACCAAACATTAAAGATATGCACATATCAAACCTTCCCCAGAATACATCCTTTGATGATTTCCTACTCTCTATTAAATTTTGCCAGTCTCAGATTATACTAAATAAGGAACTGTTCCTCCTGTTCTTCTGGATCTTGAATAAGATCATTAGCCTTTAAGGGCTCTTTCTAAAAGAAGACAAGTTTGAAAAAAAATAACAAAATTAAGGCATGATCTCAGTCCAAGGTTATAAAAAAGGGTACAGAGCTTTTGGACCAAAGGAGTGAAGCATCAATACTTTGTAGCCCCACTTTCCTAGAACATGTGTCTTGGCAACATTGCTAGTCTAAATCTGGCAAATGGAATATTTTGATCTCTGTCCCTGGGAAAAAAAATACACCTATTAATTATAAAAGATTATAATTTTCCTCTCTTGTGTGATGTAACTGAACTACTCTCCATTATATACTTTATTGTATCATAGAGGCTGCATTGTGTACCGCAACACTGCCATTTACTCAATGAGCTAGGTTGTGTGTTTTTAGGGGAAGCTTAATGACAGTTGGCTGAAGGAAAGATTTCCTGATAGCCGGCTTAAGAAAAAACAATTAGCTTATGAAATACAGAAAAAAATACAGACATGGTGTCCAGTGTTCATACCCAAGGAATACTACTGCTGATATTTGAGCGAGGCCCATGAAATACAACCCTGATACTTGATAGTTGTACTTCCACATTTTAGACTGACTGTTTTGGTTAATGGCCACCTAGAAGCTGACTACAAAGCTTAGCATTTGGTGGCAGAGAGCCATACATGTTGAAACACTTCCTAAGTATATTCAAAGAAACAGAAGTTGATGTCCTTTTCAGACTAAAAGAGTCTGTACTTTCATGCTTGACGGCAGCTGTCAGATAAAGGTGCAAGGTCCACACACTCATGTTGATCTCAACACCAGTTTGAATGGAGAAAGAGTGGAGGAAGCTCTTGGCAGATGATCATAGGCTGGATTGCAGGACAGCAACCATACCTGAAAGGCTGTATCTGCTGGTGTGGTCAATTCATTGGTAAAGAAAACACGTTTATTTGCCTGTATCCAAAAGGGAAGGCTTGTGAAAGGAATTAGTAATACAATCCTTCAACTGTAGGTATTTGAATTGATTATCTGTCAACCCAAAGGTTTCTCTAAGTTCAGCAAATGAACACAATCTGTCTTCTAAAATGCAACAAGTAATTTGTTAAAGCTTTTGTCTAACCATGCATCCCAAATAAAAATGCATTTAGGTTTTGGTTTGGGTAGAAAGGTTGATTTTTTTTTTTGTGTGTATGTTTTTATTTGAATTAGAAAAGTGAATACAGTCTGAAATGGAATAAACAATATGTGACTTCAGTGATTTTTTTTTATAACTGGTGTTAATTTAAATTACAAAAACTCTTAACATTCAGCACATTACTGATGTATTTCAGAAATATTTTTATATGTTTTAAGCAGACATTGCTAAAATTTGCTATTGATTTTCTGTTTTCTTTTGTTCGGAGGTTCCAGTGTGCTCTCTGCTGGTGGTGCCATTTTCCATTTTGCAAAATGATTGCTTATTAATAAAAAAATAACCTTAATGCACGCCTAAAGGTAGTAGTTGCTAAATTGCATTGAAGAGTATTATTTATGTGCACATGATTAGGATCTAAGACAAAATTATAAAACTAAAAGATGACAATGAAGAAAATTTTGTATCAGTAGAGGACAAAAAGAGGAGAGATGAGGGGCTGAGGAACATTAAGGGGAGATTTTGCAGTACCTTGTTTTTGGTAAGTTCTAGGAAACTCCATTAGGGGAAGAACAGCTGCAGGAAGACTGGAAAGAGCCATCTGATACTGTAAGAAGTGGGACGCAATAAAAGCGATTCAGTAGTACTGCTATGTAGGTAATAGGGCAGAATTGGAGAAGAACTACAGAAAAAGTCTAAAATCACACATAAACATTCTTGTTGAGCTTTAGAAATAACAAGCAACCAAAAATGGTTAGTGGGCTGATTTAGTCTCCTGGTTTCAAAAGTACAATTTTCTAATTTTAGAATAATATATGGCAGTACACTGTTAAGGTTCCTGGTTCAAAATTTAGGACTGCGTTCCTGAAAAATGCTGAAAAGGCTTGTTGATTCAGAGGAAATATAATTAAAGTTTCTTCTTTCAAGGGGAAAAAAAAAGAAGAAAAAGGAACTTTCTAAACCTTGAGAAATATTAAATGCTTTCAAAGTATTTCTGTGCTAAAATGTAAGCCAGAACATTTTCAAACAGACGACGTATGCTCAGCTTTGTTAAGCTAGATGAGACTGGAAACAGAGGGGTCAGGTGTATGGAGTGAGCCAAGATGGTGATTTAGTAGGACAGGTTTTCCATAAAAGCATGTGATCGAGAACTACATTTCTCTATAAATCTGTGTTATATATCAAATACTAATGTGTAATATCCCTACTTCTGTATCAATCTATTGATATATAATCATGTAATACATTCCTCTTGCAAATGTAGCCACATATTTTTTTGCTTTAGATACTGCCCTGCAAATTCACGTATATGGGTAATAGTTTTTAGTAGCAGGCAATAGACCATGTAAACAGCCAACATAACACATAATGAAACTCAAAGAACAAATTTTTATCACCCAATGTCAGTCAGCCAACCCCTCTTCTAGATGAATTCTTTAGATATTTTATATAAGTGAATAAAATATTTCTAAGTATGACAAAATAAATATTGATGTTTTAAAGTATTTTATCTGAAATTCAATGGAAATGAGCTTTGTCTTTTTCTCAAGGCACAGCAATGTGTGTAATCTGATGTTTCTCTGTTACGCACCTTATCACACTGTCTACATGCAATCTTCTTCTTGCTATCACTATTCATTTTTCATGTGCCAAGTATTCATTAATCCTTTAACCTCAGTAGGTAGAAACCAGTTTTTTTCTGCAGAACACTCAGCGCTCCCTGTTCTCCAGGTGGTTAAGAAGGATGAATGTTGTTAATACTCACGTTCTTTTATTGATAAATCTGAATATATGCTATGCATCTGCCCAGGGAATGTTTCCAGCTGTCTTCTATAGTAGCCCACTTCCTATGGGATTGCATATTTTATCTTTTAAAACAAGTGTTACAATGTTAACTTTTGACTTGGGTGAAATCTAATGAATCACATATGTAATTTACCGGGAATAGCTGGAGCTGGTTCTGATCTAAACTACTAGCATAAAGAAATATGTTGCTTGGGTCATTAGACTGTATTTTAACTCTGTGCTCACCTTTCTCCAAAGGAAATGATTAGACAAGAAGCAACATTAAAATAGCAAATCATGCTTAATCCCCTTTATGGCTTGTGGAGACATATATTTCTATTTCTACCATTCTAACATTTCTTATTTATTGTTTTGCCTTTTTTATTTTTTTCCTTGTGTAAATAGAGGTAAGATGCAGAGACAAATAGTGAAGGGTTATATTATCCATTTATGCCAAGAGGAGGCAGAGGACCACTTCAGGGAAAGAGATGAGTAGATGACGTATTTCTGGCAGCCGGCATGAAATCCTCTTTGGGAACAAACATTGGTTCTGGTTCTTCTGGCTTCCTCAGTAAATATTGTGATGAGCAGCAAATACTAGTTTGTATTTACTGAAAGTAATAGCCTTTTAGCAGTAATTATTTACCTGCGTTCCAGCTGGCTTTCTGTGTAAATATACAAGCTGTATGGGCATTTACAAACACTCTCACGTGACAACCTCCTGGACACAGGATCCATCCCTCTTTTTGCTTTTTATTTAGCCAATAATTGTTATGACTGGGATTATCAAGAACTGTTGAGCTGACTGTGAATGTGAGAGAATAAGGGCTGGGACTCATAAAGAACTTGCCATTTTCTACCTCTCTGACCATGGCTCCTGCCAGGGGCCAGCACAGAACCCTGATTATTCAAAAGGCTATTAACTTTCTTAAATTGGACGGCCCCCGACCATTGCCCAGAAACCATCTGAGCAGGCAGCGCTGGTCAAAGCTCACCTGTGCTCTGACCACACCGTGTTTACTTTATGCAACACAAACCACTGGGGAGGAGGCAGAAAACAGTCACATCAACTTTACATTAACAAAAGGCTCTCCAAGGCAAGAGAATCCCTACGTAACCTGTCAGGCCAGCTTAATAGCTCCAATACTGCCCAGGCATGGACCAGGATCTTTCCACCAAAATATTTCACTGTGTTAACACGTGTAAGAATGCTTTTGAAAAGAAACAGAGATTTGCTTCTTAAGCAAAGATTTTTAGGGTTTGTATTTTTGTTTCCTAAAGTTCTGACAGTTCTTCTTTTAAAACATTAATGTAACAAAGACTTTATATTTTAAACAAAGTTTAAAGATTATGGAATATGACCCTCTGTATGTTATTAAAACTTTTACAACCCAGTATCTGCAGCCCTTACGTGAGAAAAATCTTCCCCATAAAGGAAGTTCTCAACTTCTCAGTTTGCAGGGGCGAGAGTCGGGCTTACAAGGTCTGACCGAAAAAAAAAAAAGGCAAAAAAAAAAACAAAACAACCCCACGCCTCGCATACTTCTCACGAGCTTCAGTCTGACTGTGCGAAGGAAACAAAATAAAGAGAAGGGAAAGGCTTGCAGCGCTCAGCCTCAGGTAACAGCGGCGGCCGAGCCCGGCCAGTCCCTCCGGCGGCGCGGCCCTGGGGCGGACGCACCGCCCGGCGTGTCCTTTCCCCTGGGACGCCCCTCAGTACCGCGACCGCGTATCTCCCCGGGGACCCTTCAGCGCTGCCACCGCCCCGTGCCGACCGCTCGGGGGTCCCCTCCGCTCTCCACCGCCTTGTTCCGCCGGGGCTCCCCCAGGCGTCCCCATCGCCTCGCACCCCTCACGTCCCCTCGACGCTCCCATATCCCCGAGTTCCCCCCGGGCTC
>VXBU01012223.1:469267-544298 GCA_013400315.1 Bombycilla garrulus
TTTTATCTTTGTCTGCTGCAGAATGATGTGTTTTGATCTGGAGAAGACTAGAAGACTAAATTATGGCGTGTCTTGGTTCTGTATCTATTTCTGTAACTTCCTGGATTTTTGGGATGGCGTGGTGGCATGAACAATCCTGGTGTTTCTCAAATACATGATAAAACTTGGAAGTCAATGTGTAAAGTCATGTGATATATATTCAGGGACTGTATGCTTCATACTGTCTGTTTCGTCATGCACTCAACATCTGTACACATTAACTCCTGTGCCAGAAGAGTCCCTTTCACCACAGCTACAAGGGTAGGCCTTACCTTGGTGCTGATTTTTTTCTTTTATTTTCCTTTCCTTTCCTTTTTTTTTTTAAGTTCAATAAAGTCACAAAGCTAAGATCTTAAAGCTAAGGATCTAAAACTGTGTGTCAGGATCAAGGGAGATGCTATGACTAAAGACTATTATAAGTATATACTCAGCGATACTAAATAAAGTCAGCCAAGACTTCACTGACATTTCTGACCCTCTGAATGCGATCCTGGTAACGTCTGTGCTTTTTTAAAAATCTGATTTGTTTATTTGTACACATATTTGTCTTTTAATTTTTTTGTTTGTTTGTTTCTTGTAACAAACGCCCTCATGTGCACTGGTGTTTATCCTTTTGTGGGTGGCTGGCAGCGCTGGCATTGACAGCATTTGGAATTGCAGTGCAGACCAGCACCACTTGAGTTAAGGAATGTCTGGTTAGCAGTAGCAAGCTTTTGTCCTCTCTGTGAACCAGCCTTCAGGACGGGAATGAGGCGTGCTCTTTGCTAATGGCTGGCACGGTATTTGCTACATAACAGAGTAATGATGGGACTCAAAAATCCGAGCTTTGTTCCTGGCCTGGCTGTGGGGCGAGTGTGTTCTCGTTTTTTAAACATAGAACAATCAAAATGCATGACCTTGGACATCAGCGCTGCTAAGGGGATAATTAATCAGATGATGTATCATGTCAGGAGACCCGAGTTCTAGTCTCGTTTTTGTCATGTGTCACCTGGGACAGGCACTTTGTTACCCTCTCTGTAAGGTGGTAAGCAGTGACCCTAATTCCCTATTAATGCGGGGTGTTGTCCAGTGGTCAGAGCAGTAAAGAGCACAGGGTTTTGCATGCTAATGCTGATCCTCCTGCTGACTGCTTAAATAATTTCTATTTCTCTGCCTTGTCCAGGAAGAGCTTTTCTGGTGGTGGTGTTGCATCTCCGTTCTGGAGCCTGACAGCAGCATGGGCAGCACAGTGATGTTGACAGGCTGCGTGGGTGCAGGGGGTGTGTGCACAGAGCTCAGGCCAGCTGGAAATAAGGTCAGGTCCATTCCCAGCGTTGGAGATGCTATCAGTGAGCTCTGGAAGCCTTCCTGAGCATGTGTGAACTGTAATTCTCATATGCTTTGTTCAAGTCTTGACAGGCTGCCAGTGACAGGGTTAAAGGCAACTATGTGTAACCCAGCATTTTCTCTGTGGATACCTGAGGGAAAATTTTCAGGAACATACTCTTTACAGAAAATTTTTTTTGCCTCTTTTTTTCACTACCAAAATTGTCAGAAGTGGCTGGTGTGTTCTCAGTTACTTTCAAATCAGACCTTGAAGTACCAGTCACTGGGCATTTGTGTTGAAATTATTGAAGTTTGCTAACTGGAATATGCAGTATTAGGAATTTGTTACCTCAGTTTCAAAGAATACCTGTGACTTGTTATTTACCACGGATATTATTCCTTTGTTTTTTTTCCCCCATGGTACTAGCATTTTCAGATGATTTTCAGAAAATTAAGGGGACCTTTTATAGCAGATGTAACAATTTGTTGTCATCTGAGGTAGCTACTGAGATATTTAGGATTAATGATGTCAATTGCCAATTCATCCTAAAAAGAAGGGAGGATAATGACTGAGTATTACATAGTAACATTTGACAGGAATCTGAACAGGACTTAAGTTAAAATCAGAATAATATAGAATTATTTTTTTTGTATCTGTCTTTACTTTGAGTGTTTAATGCTGGCATGAAACAGTTTTGAGTTAGTCTTCAAATATGGGTTGGCAGTGCTCTAGAAGATCATGTAAAGAGCTGTGATTGATGACACTTTAAAATCTTTTAAAGTGTTGGACAGTAGTTGGAGCTCTTCCAGTTCCTTTTTCAGAGAATCTTTCAGTTGCAAGAAAATTCCAAGTGGGAAATGAGAAGACTTTTCTTAAAAAAAAAAAAAAAAAGTAGAGAAAAACATTCCATTCCATTTTCTATAAATTGGTAACAATTACAAGATAACTTAATTTTTTACTTGTTCCATATAGCCAAAGCAATCTTTTGTATAGATAGTGCCCTACACCATTTTGAAAGGAAAAAATGAGGTTTTGAAAGTGAGAGCATGCACAGTCGATCTAGTTAGGAGGCAGATTTGGAGGCTGCTATTTTTGATAGTATTGCCATTTTCACTTTTACTTTTGAGATCAATATTCAGCTAAATCAACATTTGGCTGAAACGTCTTTGTTTAAGACTATATCCTAATACTTGGAGACCTTCTGTTTTGAGAAGATGTCAGATTTGTACTTTTTGATTGTGACTTGGGTGAGATAAAGTTTACAATAGTCGTATCAAACAATTAAACATAGTAAACTGGAAAAAAAAAAAGATTTAGTGTACTTTCTCTGCTTTGCATCCCAGCCAGTGTCTGAGATAGATTTATTTTGTGCTTGCTGGAGATGTGCTGTCCTCTGGATTTCACGTGCTGCTAGATTTAGGAACACAGAATTTCCTTAGCATTGCAATACAAAAGAAGAATGTGGGATATATCAGCAGGGATGGAAGGCTGAACTCTATGCAAAGCAATCACAGACACCTGCCTAAGTCAGTTCTGGTGGAGAGTTTGAATAAAATACTTTCCTTTTCCAAAAAAGAAGAGCTTAGCTCATCCTTGCCTCAGAAGTGTGTACTGAAATCATGACACCAGAATAATTCTTATGGTCAAAAGACCTTCAGAAAACTTCTGTTGGCTGACAGTACAGGACGTCTCAGATGTTTAGTTCACACGTAAATGAGTACATTGTACTCGTTAAAAGTAAGTGAGAGAGCGCTTGCACTGCTCAAATCGTGGGAGAAGTGCTGGAGGCCCTGAAGAGTTTGGTGGTTGTGAGGAAGGAGTAGCAGCTTCTGTGGGCTCTCTTTGTGGCCTCAGATATTTGATGTTTAACTTAGCCCATATATTGTGAGAGCAGGTAGACCCAGCCAAGCTGGCATTTTCTGTAGTAAGCACAGCATCAGGAGCTTAGTGGTTTGGTACCCATGTCCTTTCGAGGGCATAGGCTGAAGTCTATCAACAGAAATGAAAGATATTTGTACCTTCAGATCCATTCCCCCCACTTCCCCCCCCCATGCTACTGAAGTTCCACTTGTGTGGCTTTCATGGACACCTCTTTTTTTTCTTGCCTTAAGCAAAAAGGAAATAAAAAAGAGGAATTAAAGTAAAAGAAGGAAGTTTCTTCTTGTGATGGATTCTGAGTGCAGCTGATGCTGCGTGTTCCCATCCATCAGTTCTTACCCTGTGTGTTTAGCTATTGCACTGCCTTCTGCCGCCTGTCAGCAGTGCTGCCTGGCCTGGCCTCTCTTTGGCCAAGGAATGCTGCTATCTTCCTCTTGCTGTAACCCTTCTGTTGATAACTGTCATTAAAGAGCTTCTGAATTCTTACAGGCAGCCACATTTTCTGGATCCTGGATTATTTGCAAGTGGCTTCCCTTTAACGAAAACTGTAGCCACTACTCCCCACCCCTGTTTTTTCTTAAGGTTTCTACTTGTACAGTTGTGTTTCCAAGACATCTGACCAAAGAAGCCTTTATGGATTACATTTTTATATATATGTGTGTGTTATGTGTGTATACTTGCTGAAATTGCTACTTGCTTTGCATAAGGGTTGTTTTCTCAGTAGTTCATTGCCTAACTGGCAAGCCCTTGGAGCAGTCCTGCCCTCCTGGAAAGCGTGGCTTTCTGTGCCAGAGAGGGGGAAAGGTGGGGTGAAGGTGTTCCCCTGCATTTGGTTGTGGGTGCTGTAGTGTCGTTCAGCAGACCAGAGCAGGCCAGGGTTATTCCCATACCCAAGCTGACTCCTTGTGTATTACTGTGATATCAAAAATAGAAACATGAGGTTAGTGTGAAAAGTCTTTTCATATTGCTAATGTATTAAAAGTACGAAAATAATCAGTGGAAATATTCTCCTTGTGTTAGACAATGTTAGAACTAGTTCAGAAAACCCCAAAACGCTTAATATCTCAAAGAATCTATAACAGTAATTTTTAAAGGAGAGAACAGAAATGAGATGCATGCTATGGCAATCATTTAGTATGATCTAAACCAGTAATTCTAGTCAGTATTTGACAGACATTATAGAATTTTCAGTTTAAAAGTTGAATGACTAGACTGCAGCTCTTTTGAAGCTTGAGGTTTGGCAGCTGTGTCAAATACAAAAATTGTGTCCTAAAAGCGTTTTGACAGCTCTGAAATGCCATAGAAGAAGCGAAGCCACAAAGCCATATTTAACCAGCATATAAGTTGCAAAGACTTTTAAGGATTTATGCCTGGATGAACAGGTTTGAATTTAGCCACAGATGTTCAGAGTCTTAGTTGGTGATGGACAGGTTGGCATTTAAGCGGATATCATGGGAGGTGTACAAGTTGAATACAGTATACTCACTGGAGGCAGGACTTAGTGAAGTGAGAGAAGTATCTCTCTTGGGATCAAACTGTAGTACCATTGATTTATGTATCAGAAGAGACACCATGATCATCTAATTCAATTTAAATAATGCCACCTTATCCTGCACAAACCATGTGTGGTCTCTTGGAGCTGGAACGTTCTGTGAGTAGATGTTTGTAATGTAAAAAACTTTATGCAGTGAACAATCAACTGTCATCTTTGGTGAGCTGTTCCAGTGGCTATAATTACTCTAATGTCTATGCATTATTTCTTCCCTGAATTTATCCATATATTTGGCTTCCAGCCACTTAACCTTGTTATACTTCTGTCTCTTAAATGAGTGGTCAGCCAGTCTCCTGTCAATTCCTTCTCTGTCTTCATTTTCAGAATATGCATAATTGAACAGTGTTTTACTTCATGGCTGTTAAAGAGGGTGAATTGATTTAAATCATTTTGACTTCAAAGTAGTGGACAGGAAAACTTGATTTAAAAAATCAGTTTAAATCAAGTTTGGTTTCTGCAGTTCTTACTCATTTTCCATTCCTGGTGCTGTCTTTTGAGTAAGCAGTGCATGGTGTGCTGATACACAGCAGACGAAATAGTCTGTACATAGAGTATACTCAAATTTTTATTTCAGAGAATGCATTGTATCCATACCTGTATATTTTAAAATGTTAGTTTTCTGTGTTTGAATTTTTAGATGTTTAATATTACTGTATGGCTGATGTGTTTCTGATTTACTAGGTAGTTCAGTTTTATGATTGACTCTGTCAACTATACTTAGAAATTGGAACTCTTAAAACATGGAAAACATCATTAAAATACTTCTTAATAATATCTTGATTTCTTTTTGATATGCCAGGTTACTTTAAAAATCTTAATAAAATGTATGAGTGTTATAATTAACTTTCATAGTGAATAAAGGAAAAATAATACTTAGTTATTAAGAGAAACCTTCAATTTCTTTTAAAAATACCCTGGGGAGTTTTAGAACTTGTAGCTATCACCCTTCAGCATATTGTTTATATTAAAAGACTGTAAGAAACATATTTACCTAATTTATTTTGCTCATGGTAGATTTTTCAACTTCTAAATGATCCAGTAATTGGTGGTGGTTGAATAAGCTGCCAGAAATAAGCTATTCTGTTCTGCACCTGCTTATTGATTAGTTTGTGTTTCAGTTTTGTTTAGTCAGTGTTTTTTATTGGGTAAGTAGTTCCTTTGAAACTTTAACAGCAAATGAGTACGGCTTGGGCATTGATGAAAGAAGGAATGTAAATTCGTTTCATAAATTCAAATGTAATTTGGGTGAAAAATTTAAATAATAGTCAGAATTTTTCATTGGAACATATAATAATGTTACAGGAAAAAGCCATTTCTTTACCAGACAAGTTTTGGAGCAGCCTTGGTTAGCCTTCTCTTCTAAACACTGTCAAAAGGTAGGATTGGCCAACTACTCTTGTTTTGTGAAACTGCATATGAAAATAATTTTTTCAAATTTCTGAATTATTCTCAGCTGATGACACTGACACCCGAGTTCTCAGATGCCTTTTTGGGCATGTCTATTCAGTGTAATATCCGAAGTATGAAATAGGATGCTCGTTGGCCAAAGGTACCAGCTGAGCAGGAGCATCCAGGCTCGTGTTTGGTGTGCTTACCTTGTGGTGCACTTCTCAGACCTTCAAGTCTCTTACTCTGTTTTGTTTTGGTTTTTTTTTCTTCCTATGCTCTTTCAAGATCATTTCTAATTTAATAATGCTGTTATTGGGATAGTCCGCTCCCTCTCCCCTGCAACTGCTTTTCATTAGTCATACCAGTTTTTAAAAGCGTTACTAAGAATACCTGAATACTAAGGATATTAAGATATATAAAAGACTAAGAATACTAAATTTTGCTGAGCTCTGCTCAACTTGGGGAAGTTTTGCTCTTTAACAGTAATCTTATCTTTGAAGTCCTGCTGGTGCTCAAACAAGCCCGACCTTTTCACTTCAATGATTTCATCTTTTTGGAGACATTTTCCAGTGCTTAGATATACACTGCTCTATTTCCTCAGTCTTTTCAAAGAGATACAATTATCTAAATAAAACTTAATTTCTGCATATTCTGACTTTAAAACTGTGATCATAAGTAACCTTATTTTACAGGGAAACTAAAGGTGCGCCATTCTCCTTTTTTTTCCTTGCCTTCTCCCTAACTTCTTGAAATAGTGGCTGAAGACCAAGCAAGATTTTTTTGCTTGCTGTTTTTTTTCATTGTGTAGTTTCATTCAGTGTGATAACTTCCTTTCTACTTGTATTTGTCATGGAGCCAGGCAAAATGATGCAGGACCCAGAGCCATCAAAAAACAGTACAGTTGAAAAGGTAATTTGCTTCTTCCTCAAAGAGGGGGAAGGAAGCTTGTTGGCTATTTTGCTTTCTTTTTGCAAATTGACGTAACTAGTGCAGATCCTGTGAGAAGGATCAGGGCTGGGAACAAGGACCATTGTGCAGTTTAGCCTTGTGCAGCAAGTTAGAAAACTGGAAAGTCGTGGTCAAAGGAAAGGTTTTATTAATGCTTCAAGCTGGCTGAGAGTAAAATGAACAGGGTGAAGAGCACTTGAAATACATCTTGGCACAATGGAGACTCTCTGATGAAAGAATATCTCTTCATGCTCTTTAGAGAAGTCCAAACGAGTGTTTACTTATCTGTGTTTTAAAAAATGAAAACAAAGTACATTACAAAGCTAACTTTTCAATCACCTCATGCACTGCTTCTGCAAAACAAATTGCCTTGTGAGGAAAGATACCAACTTTATAAGGTCAAGTTGTGTTTTGGTGACTTGTTAGTCCCAGCATTTGCTCCGGTTTCTCCTCCTTGATGGACTGTTCTTCAGTGCTGTGTCTGTTGAGGCTTCCTGTGGGATGCTTTCACTTTGCTCTGTTGAGCTTGCTACTGTTTATGATCTTTATGTTCTTAGGAACCACCAGTTTATTAAGAAATAGCTCTAGTGATGTGCAAGACTCCTGAATGAAGCTCATGCACATCTTGACACGGAACTTTTGAACTTTGCCATCTGAGTACAGTGTTTTGCGTGGCAAAGAAGAAATGTGAGCCTAAAGTGTTTGTGGTCATTAGCTTAAAATCTTTTCCCTGGAAAGGCTAATACTGATTTCATTTTTTTATTCAAGTGGAATATTTAGGTGTTGTTTCCTGTTCTTCACCAGTAATATTGCTCTTGCTTTCTCCATGCAATGACTGTTAGCCCTTTTATCTGTTTCTACTTTTGAGTTTTTAGGGTTTTTTTTAATGCAAAATTAGTTTCTATTGCACAATTCTAAATGTAAAAACCAGTCATACCTTAATTTACATTTTCATGCTATATATGACATAGCATGTTATAGGTCTCTGGAGCCCTGAATTTCTGCTGAGGATTTATTGCAGCAATTCCTGAAAACAGTGTGGTGAAGCAGTAACCCCTTGGTTTCTGGGTTGGTGCCATAGGCAGCTGGAGCTGCATGTGGTGGCTCAGGGCTGGTGTCTTGTATTACCTTTGGAAAAGCTTGTAGTGCCTCACAAGTAGCTACATGGAAAGTGACTCTATTTCTTTCATTTAGGTCAGACTGTCAGATGCTTTTTGTGTCCTGCTCTTCTATAACTGGGACACCTGAGGTTTGAGGTGACCATGATTTCACTTGTAATCTAGCAGGAGGGTCCCGGGGGGTCCTTTCCTCTCCTTGCAGTCTGGGTGTGGTCTGCCTTTTCTATGTGTCCTTGTGTTTTTTCTGCCTCCAGGATCTTGGGGAAGTATTTCTGTTCTTTCCCATCTGTTTCCCAGTTGTGCTCTTGGACTCTGTTGCCCTTCTCTGAGATGAAAGCAGCATGCAGGGGAGAAAAACCACTAAATTAGGGGATGTGGGGAGGACATAAATGGTGCAAGAAAAGTGAAGGTCTGTGTTTCGTGAGTAAATGATGGTAAAAGAAGGCCCTTTGTTGCTCAGTGTTCACTTAAGGTCTTTCAAAAATGACTTGCTGCTGAATATACTTATCATGCAACATGGATTTCTCTTATTGCAGCACTGGTTATTATCCCCTGAACATCTTGTCCGTTACTATCATCTCAGTCATGAGCTGTGAAATGCTATTTTTTATTCTGCAGACAACTTTGAGAGACTTGCTGCAAGACAGAAACTGGTTTTCACTGCTTGCCAAAGAAGTTTACGTACCTAGTGTGATGCCTGGTATGTTGCGTTAAATGATTCTGTTGCAATGGATTTTTGTTAATTTTGTTGTTAGAACAATTCTATGTTGTAATGTCAGAAGTCTTCTGGCTGCTTTTTGAGATTTTGGCTATTATTTTGTGTGCTGTTCTTGAATATGTGTGTTTGTAAGTTGCACATTCGTGCTGGGTGCAGTGAATTGCTACAGCTGAAGTCCATGAGTTTGGCTTGGTGTGTGTTACATCCGGAGGAGGTTCTCGAAGGGCTGGTGTTTCTCTGGTTACCCTTAGCCACCAAAAAGCATCCATGTCTTAATTAATATTGTTTCTCTGAGTGGGCAAAATGCAGCAACTTTGAGCTCTGGGTATGTTTTGTGTATTGAAACGGTTGCTGCAGGTGTCTTGTAGGTAGCTGTGAGCAGATGAGAGGGTGTGATATGTATTTTTCTGGTCTGTATTCTTTTGGTGAAGCGTCAGAATCTTTGGTTTTCAGCAAGAATGTTTGAACAGAAAATGCTGTCTAAATATATAATTTAAAAACACATTACCTGCCTATTTGGAAACAGAAGTCTTACAGAATGTCTAACAGACAGGAAAATGAATTTCTTTTTTGCTTTGATCTACCTTCAGTGTGCATGAGCACAAAAATACTGTTCCAGGCATTTTGTTTTAAAGTTCTAAGTCTTCAGATTTATCAAAGTAGAATTCATAAATTTGTTATTTCTATTTAAAACTTTACTTTTTCCTCCTTTCTTCTTCAGGTAGAGCTATTATGTTATTGCTACTTAGCTTATAATCTTGCTTCTTGTAAAGATCCCATCAACAAAATTACTTTGAGTATATTTTGTGCTCTTCAGCATTTATTTTATGTCTGCAGGATGCAGTGAGCAGTCATGCCTTACATTTTTGTAAATATCTGTCAAATATGAAAAACAGTAGAAAAAAGCAGTGTTCTATTACAATATGCTACTCTGTTCCTAATTTTGATTTCTGTCTTCTTTAACATTTGAACTTTACTATGAGATGCATAATAATGTTTTTAGAGAGGGTAGTAAGATACACACTGTAAGTGATGTACTGACTGATAATTTGGAAGTAATTTAATAAGTGCCTCATTTTTACACGTGTTAAATTAATGTAATGCTATGTACTCAGGACACTTTCAGGTCTACAAAAGCTGAGTAATACAATGATTATAAGATGTATGCTTCGGATGGCAGGCTCCTCAGAGATTTCTGTAGATGCTTGCTTTGTACATTACTTCAGTTACCTCTGCATGCTGATTTTTTTTGGAAGATATAAGGAAAAGCGTAACTTCTTTGTCAGACTGAGAATAACTTCTGTGAGCCTTGTAGCCATGAAAAGTGTATTGAAGGAGGCTGTTTGCAAGAGATACTACCCACTTGGTTTCCTTGGAAACATGAAACATGATTTACAAATATTGACTTCAGAAAGCTGCAGCTTAGAGGAAATCCTAAACTGTTAGTTCAGGCTTTTAAATTAATATCTCTAAAGAGTTCTGGCCGTGTTGAAAGGCACTGACATTTATAATAATTCTGCGTTTCTTGGTGTAATAGCCAATTCTGAATGCTGGAGGACTGGAAGGAATCTGAGTTTTACTGGAAAAAGGATGCTGAACTGGGAACCCTGGCTCCAGTTTCACCTGTGTTAAACAGTTCAACTCTGGACAAAATGAAAGAACTGATGTTTTTATTACTCAGAGAGTTAGCGCCTTACCACTGATGGAGTGCAACCTGGAAAACTTCCTTCATGGTGAAATTTAGACACTGTAGATTATCATTCATGTCTTTTAAATGTTTTAAAACTCAGTGGAGGGTGGTATGAATGCTCTTTGTTATGTTCATTCAGGAAATCATGTGATAAACTCAAGTAAATTACATTTACTGGATAACTTGCTTTTATTGTATAGGAATATTCGTATACACTTACTTTTAAAGACTGCTGGTCATAATTTGGTCTTGCTGGCCTCGTTAAATTTTTTTTTAAATGAAAGCTGCTTTATCCCTGGAGCACAGTGTTAGGTTATCTTGGAACTGGTGTTAGATTCATGCTGGGGGAATGGAAAGGGGCACCAGTATGAGAGAAGAAGCGTACAGCAGAGTTATTGCATACCTGTTGTGAGTGCTGACTGCTGGGTAAAGATGGCTTCTGTGCGCTCACTGGTGAGGAGCAGGTCTTGCTTCAGTCAGTCTAACTGGGGTGCTGCTGGCTCTGGTTTAATTTGTCAATAATGTCAATACTCCTAATGTCAATACTGGCTTACGTGGTTCCACTTATTACCTATCTCCTATGGTGCATGTCCCTCTGTCACTCAGAAAGCTTTTTTGTCAGCAAACTGGACTGGATTAAGAAATTGCCCAAACTTCTTCAGTTTTACGGAGTTACTCTTAATTTGCATTATTTTCCCAGTTCATCTCCCGAAAGAGCTATGGCTATGCAGAAACAGCCAGTGGCTGGAGGCATGAAAGCACCTCTAGCCATTCCCAAAGTTAGGAGTGGGAAAGCCTTGTATTCCCTGTGCTCATAATCTAGAGGAGAACACCTCCAGAGCAGAGATGAGTTTGGGTTTTCCAGCATGTGTTTGTCTGCTGGTTGTAGTGTTAGTAGTTTCATGGCCTCCTCCTTCATGAGGAGGTGGCAAGTCACAGTTTTTAAGAAGATATGATGTGTTAGGATGGAAAGGTAATGTACTTGGAAAGAATATGAGCATGCAACTCTGTGCTTTTGTTTTAGACCGGGGTAAGACTTTGTGTCTCAAGCCATTGGATTCTTTTCCCCCAAAATGTCTTTCACATTTCATACAAAGTATATGTATATTTTTACAAAATACTCCTTATGAATTGTGCTTTGCTTGGAGATTATAAAGGTGTTTATGGTGGGTAGCCTAAGGTGGCCTTATGTAGCTAGGTTAATGTAGCTCATCTAGGCAGGATGAGCCTAGATCTACCTTCATCTGGGGTTGCAGGAGGATTTTACCCTGGAAGTAGGAGGTGAGATGCAGGCAGGTGGCTGCCCAGGTGCTTATAAGGATCAGGTCCTCAGTATGCAGAGGCATTGGTGGTGTAGGCAAGCAAGGACTGCGGAATCCTGTAGGTCAGTGTGTCAGGTGAGATGGCTGTGTCTGTGAGCTGTATGTCTTGAGACAAAGGACTGAGAGCAAATAGGACACCACAGACACGTCCCTGCATGTGCCAGGTGAGAAAGTTGAACTAAGCAGATATGCTTTGCCCAGTGGTTCTGTAAATAGTGTCTAACATTGTGAAGGCTACATAGCTGTTTGTGGATGCTAAGGAAAGATTGATCAGTGGCTGGTTCTAGCTGGTGAGGGCAGCTTGCTCTTGACTTACCCCATGCAATGATTATGGATTACACTGGAAGAGGCTGTGAGGAGGCAGAAAGATTAAAGAACAGGAGGAGGGAATAGGAACCTGTGGAAAGAAAGCTCATATGCCAAAAAAATACAGAAAAGTGGAAAATGGCAATTTGCAAAAATCACAGAAAACAACGGAGACCCTTGCTGAAGCTTTAAGCTGAAAGGGAGATCAGTAAACTGCAAAAAAGTCTTCTTGGTGTTTGCAGAAGGAAAGCTGAGGGCAGCACTTGAGTCTTAGGGTGGGGTGGCTTTTGTTTGGTTATTTTTAAAGTCCATAGATAATCAAGGCAGAAGGTAGGGCTGTGTATGGCTGAAGTCAGAACAGGTATACAGAATTGTTTGTTGAGGATCATAACCATGCCTCAAAAATTGAGTTGAAGGCTTAGGATGGCAAACATAGGAAGATAATGATATCAAATGAACTCTAGTTCTTTGTGTAACCAAATAAACTACATGGCTTACTGCAAAGTCAGTCAAGATGGGAGCAAGATTTTACAACATAAGAGTTCTGCTCAAATTAGGATTGTTTTCATGTGAAGCCATTTTGTCAATACAAACTGAATTTCATATTGCAGGATTGATTGTGAGATAAATGCCTCCAGAGGAATCTGGAGAGAAGACACAAACTTAGAGGGACGAAGGAAGTGAAGATGTAGAGAGAATTCTTAGGTTGCAAAAGTAGAAGATAAAAATGTATGAGATGGCAGTGCGATACTGCTTTTATTACTCTAGATTTTTTCATTTCATAATATGATGAGTGTCTTCTGTGAGTAGTATCACTCACTTTAAGTAGTTAGGGTAGTAGCCATGTAAGGTATGAAACCTGTAAGGGAGATGCTTGGAAAAAAACCCCACTCTTAGAGCTATTGCTTTTTACTGATTTTCTATGGTGTCACCACTAAATCGGTAGTTGCAAAAACTCACTCCTGTAGAAACATCAAGGGAACTTCATATAGTCACAGTTTTTCTGGCAGAATATCGATGTTATTTTTAGTTTGTTTTAGAATCCTTGCTGTTTTTAGCACTTATAGCTAGATTTAGAAACAGTTATGTGGTATTTATTTAGCTGTTGCTTGTGTAATACTGGAGGCTCAGAGCACCTCTCATCTTTGGGATGTCTCTAGAGCAGCTCCAGCCCAGCATCAGTGTCAGTCCTCAGATACATTGGCCCTTACTCTGGGTTGTATTGACTTTTGTGAATGAGGTGATGAAAGAAGTGAGAGATGACATTAGGCACCGATAAAGAGAAATGTAAATTCAAGTAGAAAGTATCTTTCTTGTATACCTTCAGCCCCTAACGTGTGTGAATCTCTATCAGCCAGTTGTCTTACCAGGCAGGAGAGCTACAAGGTGTTAAAGCTTTCTGGTCAGAGCACTTGTGTTATCTGTAACCCAACTGTGAAATAAAGAGAGCTATTTTTTGCTAGAGGAAGATGGAGACTTCTGTTTTCAGCTGCATGATAAGATGCTTTTCACATTGAAGCTGAAATCACCATTTGAAGTGCTCAAGGCCAGGTTGGATGGAGCTTTGAGCAACCTGGTTTAGTGAAAAGTGTCCCTGCCCATAGCAGAGGGGTTTGGAACTAGTTGATCTTCAAAGACCCTTCCAATCCAAGTCATTCTTTGATTCTACATGAGAGGACCTAGTGTGGAGGTAAGCTGGAGATGCCAAGTCCTTTGAATTAGAAAGGGCCGGGCCGTTTCATGTCTTCTGTGTCTGTCACCAAGCTGTCATTGCTGAGTATAAGGTTTGAGCCAGTGGCAGATGGCTTCCTCTGAGAAGAGGAAAGGACAAGGAAGAGAAGTTATGGTAGAGTTGGCAAAACCCAAAGAGTTGTTCTCACTGTCTGAAAGGAACTAATTATTCTGGTCTTGTGTTTCAGATTTACTTGATCTGGGCTCAGATCTGTATCACTTGAAATTACATTCACCAAACATCAATATATTGGACTGGGCATAGGTAGATAGTAAAGTCACTGGGAGAATAAAAATTACTAGGTTTAAGAGAGAATGATTCAATTGTCAAATGGCAAATTAAAACAGCCCAGTTTTAATATACTCTTAAAAAAAAAACGACTCAAATTCTGAGATACTGCCAGACACCCTCTTTAGTTAGCAAACTGCAGAAGCATGTCTGTGCAAAATGGGAAATATGTTTACTTGGCTAGCTTTTTTGGAATTGAAACCTTATAGGTGTTGTGAAATACTGTAGAATGTCCAAATGAGCATGTTGTCCAGAAAATCACATTGCAACACATGGGACAATTCATACACTGTGGTGTATTACATTACCTCACTTAGTCATGGTGTTGGTCCCAAACTAATGTATGTTGAGATTTTGTGGACAGGACTTAAGAATCTACTCTTAATTGGAGCATTATGAGTATTTTTCTATTTGTAGTGGGGTGAGATGGAAGTGGGAATGGAGAGGAGGGAGGAGGAGGAGCATCTGCTTCTTACTGAATTAAAGGTGTTTCATTTTCCTGAAATTAACCAGTAATTGAATTAAAACAGGGAAGGGTTGGGGATCAAGGTGAGCAATTGAGAGGGGAGCTTCTGGAGAACCAAAGTGGCATTTGGTAAGGGAGCAGTGGGAGGTAGAGTGGACCACAGTATCTTGTATCTTCCTAGTAAATCTGAGAACTGGTTGGGTTCCTACTTGCCAATAGGCTGTTTGGGAGAGTAACAGGTAAAAACAGAGCAAGGGCAGCAAGACCCAGATTCACTCGTGGAATAGCACAGAATGAGGGAATAAGGCTGTGGTGCTCAGAAGTGTTAAACTACTGGAAGTGCTGTGCTTGAAAGTGCTAGGGTGCCACCTGCTTTGGTCAACAGGGAATATTGAAAATATGCATCGGTGGGCTTTGTAATTTCAGCTGAAGAGCCTGTGCCTCTGCAGGGGTACATCCAGGTTCTTCGGTTGTAAAAGCAGCTCTGTGCCCCCCAGAGTTGTGCACCTGCACAGCATCTGGCTCTTTTCTCACTATCTCACTTTCCACTCATTAGCAGAAGCTTCATCCTTGCAGGGGTCTGGAGGGCACACCTCTCTGAACCAGAGGTTCATCTCAGTGGAGCTGAGATGCTCTACAAATATACAAAGACTGTGGCATAGGGAAAAATGTGTGTTAACCTTGGATTTACTGAAAGTTTAAAGAGTGAACTTTTCACTGTTTACACAGTAGATAGACGAGTATCTATTCAGGGAAATAAACCACTTCATGTCAAAATCTAAAATGGCCACTGAGGGATTTTTTTTGAAACAACTGTGCATTTGAAAAGTCAAGGTTTTTTTTGTTGTTTTTTTTTTTTAATTTACAAGCAGCAGGCACATTGCAGAGTGGTGTTTCACTTTCGGTTCTGTCACTGACAGCTTTTTGCTTGGGTTGTTACTTCGATGGGTTGTGAATGTCACTATAGCTAAACTGAAATATTCCTTCATAGTTTCACTGTGGTGTTTGGATTCCCAGTAGTGAAAAATCCTGTAGTTTGAAGATATTTTGGGGCCTTCTTTGCTTACTTTTCATAGATACTTAAGGTAACTTTCCCTCATGCAGATTTTCATATTTTATAATTATCTTTGGGCTTCAAGTTAAAAAGAAAGGGTTAATTTTTTTTTCTTTTTAATACTTGACAATTTAAGCTGCTGTTTGCTTCCTTTCTGTAATAAAAGCACAGCAGATAAATAGAGCCCTCTATTCACATGCAGGTGATAGCAAAGAAATTAAATAGACTGCTGCATTGTCTACTTTCATTTCCCTGTCTAAGAAAATAGCTAACTTCATTGGGAAAATACAGGAACTCAGCATTGTTCATCTTGTCCAAGCATAATACATAGAACAAACTATTAATTCAAGCTTGCACTTACATTCTTCTTAGCACTTAAAAGTTCCTCCAGTCTTGTTGTCAGCTGTTTCCTCTTAATTAATCTCAGCGTGTATAATTTCCTTTTCCCCCTTTTTTGTGGTGTTGCTATGCTGTCCTTTATTGTTTGAGCTTTGAAATCTAACTAGGTAATTGGGCAACAGTGTTCTCCAAATTCACTTCCCAGTGGCTTACTTCTCTAGCTGATAGTAGTGTACAGAGGAAGATAAAGACTGGGGAATGTGGGAGTGTAGGCAAGGGCTTTCCCTTTCAATCCCTGGTACAGGTTGTGTGAATCTGGAAGTGGTATCAGAGTTCATTTTTCTCTTATTTAAATATTGATGATAATATTTGAGGGGAGTGAGTGTTGTTATAAAGCTACTGAAACTGGGGGTTGTGTTAGACTGGATTGAGACAGTCTGGGTGCAGACTAGAGGTGCGGAGTTTAAGTGCATTTACTGAAGTAGTGAAATTAGCCTGAAAATTTACCCACAGGGTGTCTGTGATTGGGTACTGAAAAAGTGCATCTGCTTTTGAAACAGAACAGATTCTGGTATTAATCTTCATATTGAGACTTCGAAAAATTGGGGGTTTGTATGTATTTATAAATAAGCATAGGATGTTAATGAGAAGCATTCTCTATAGATGGCTCTCCTTAAAAGCTCTTGCATGATTAAGTAACCGGAGACAGTTAGTATCTTTCTACATTTGGGAGGTACTGAGAGGCAACCAAAGAAATTATTACCTTTGCATCATTTGCCTTGGTGTTCACAGGCATAAAACTTGGTTTAATATCAACACAAAGCAGACAGTAACTACCCTTTTCTCAATAAGTGTTGCCATCCTTTTCATCAGTACAGACTGTGAATGGTATTAGATGCTCTTCACTTTGTGTTGCTTTGAATGTTTACACATGTTACTGGGATAATGGTTTCAGACAGATGAAAATGTGATTCGGGTTTTAGCTCTTGTGAGTTGTTGCATAGCAGTGACGAGGAGCTGAAATCTTGGAGAGGCTGGCTTTGGATAGTATGGGATTTCTGCCAGTGTTTCTACTAGAATGAAGGGAGGAAGTACAATTTCGATCTTTCTCTTCAGATACGAACTATATGAACACATAGCCCTATTTGTGTTTAGTACATTAGAACTCTGTTAAACTGAAATCAGAAAAGTAAAGTTTTACAACTATTTTTTCTGTCTTCATACTGAATTATATCAGAGTTACAGTGCATCCAAATGGATTATTCCTCTTCAGTAAGTCTTTCAAAAAGTGTATGAATACGATAATCAACCTGTTTGCCAAGATCTTTCGTACTGAATCTTTTGTAATTAAATCAGTACTCAAAGCACACTTCAATTTTGCTAACAGTAGTGCCTGATCAGAAGGCCATGAAGAATAACAAAGAGTTCATGGGTGGTCCCTTCGGAGAGAAGCTGATCTCCTCATTTGGGTCTGTCCAAAGACTCAGCGACTGTAAATTGTCATTTGCTTTGAGAGCACAAAAGCTATTCAGTTGTGTTAATCAGCGATTCTGCATCATCACGGAGTTGAGCTCTGCTTTTCTTGTTCTGTCAGAGAATTTTATCTACAAATGTGTTATAAATGTTCCATTTTCAAATAATGTAATTGTTTTAGGTCATAGGTCAGGATCTGCTTATGATAAGCATTCCGCAAAGGACTTTTTAAGAGTCTTTAGAGTAAGACGCTGGGGAACAGATGAACACAAGCAGACACACAATGAGAGCAGTGAGGTGATACTTATCACAAAAAAAGTGCCACAAAAATGTCAAAACAAGTGGAAAAATGACCCAGGTCTTAGCACATCAGCATCATGCTGAAAGTTTGAATGGGGACAAATCTTTCTTGTGTCTACAAAATGCACTATGTAGTGTGTATATATATATACAAATAAATGTGTTCTATAGATATTGCACTTACATATGTAGATAAAGATGGCATGGTGTGTTTAAACCATTCTTTATTTGATTGGTGCTGTGTTTTATATAAACTGCCTTTTTCTTTTTTGAGTGTTTGTCATTTCAGTACAACTGGTGCTTGCACAGCAAAGGAGCTCGTTCGTAGCAGTGATGGTTCACTGCTCTCACTGGCTCTTTGCTCTTCTTGACCCCCTCTTGTTTTTCCTCTGTACTTAGAAAGCAGCTCCTTGCATCAAAGCTACCCGAGTTGCATCAAAATTACTTTTCCCTTGGCTTTTAAACCATTTGAACCCTTTACGGTTGGGGTTGGTTGGTTTGTTTACCCCTGCCCCCCCTTCCCCCCCCACCCAAATCCCGATGTCTTGTCCTTGTTGTTGCCATTTATTTTCCTCCTATTTTACCTAACTCGTTGACATTCAGGCCAGTTCAGACCAAAGGATACATGCGTTCTCATCTGTCATATTTGCTTAAAATTTTTATTTGTCAAGGAGACAACTTTGTCACTTACTGTGTGTTGAGTATCTTCTGGTCTGTGTCTTTACTCTGCCTTCTTTCGGAGACGTTGAGTTCCCCTGGATTCAGACTTGATCTCAAGTTGGGCTTCATGATGGGTGCTCAAAACTGCTCCAGCAATCTGTTAACTCACACCCATCGATAAAAGCTGAAAAAAGGACTGCCAGAGTCTGGTGAGGGGAGAGGGGAGGCACAGAGTTAAGAGCTTTGCTGCCACTGAAAGTGGAATGCACCTCTGCCTGTGGCAGCCGCTGTGCTCGTAGCATGCCTTTCATTTTGGTGCTCTAGCCTGCTCTGTGCATGGGGAGGATGCTTGCAGGCAGGACTGGTCCTGCTGGGTTTGCAGCCATGTGCACAGGAAAAGAGGGTTGCCAGCACAGCTGTGAGAGTAAGAAAGGTAAAACGTGATGCTGTTGTACAGTCAGCAACTTCAATGAAAAAAACAAAGGGGGGATGGGGGCAGAAGATGGTGCTAACAGTTTAATGGCAGCTGGGAGGTTTTTGCAGAAGTCTGGGAAGTTTATGACAGTTGTTGATAATAGCATGTAAATCCTTATGCTTAACAAAGCTTTAGTCAGCTATCAAGTGACACTAGCTGCTGACATGGTGCTTAACTCTTATGCTATAATATGTATAGCTGAACAGGAAATGTAAAAATTACATTGCCTTATGTCATTTCTGGCTGAAAATGCCATCAGAGGTTGAGTGCTTGTCTTTTTTTTTTTTTTTTTTTTGTGCATTACTTCAGGCAAGAGTGACTTACCTGGGACTGGTTCCTCAGCTGAGGCATTTTCTATGATGTGCTGTAATGGTTTGGTCCCTGTGGTTCTGTGGTGTTGGTGCTCTGTGTGCTGGCGCTTCCAGCATCCTGTGGGACGGCCTTTGCACAGCCAGGCTTCAAAGCTCACTCTTTCGACTCTGATTCATGCAGCAGCTGAGGCACTGACATGGAATCCTGCTGTGTTGGAACTGAAAAAGAAAGTCGGTTGTGAACCGTTCTGAAAGAAAACTTTACAGACAAAGTATTTCCTTAAGGAGCCCAGAACAGGATTGGGTACTTCCATGCACCTTTGTAGGACGGAGTGTTTGGAGAGAGGAGGCAGCATTGGGCATACTAGGCCCAGCATGTATTTTTCAGGGATCACTTTTATTTCCACTGATGGTAACTTTATTTTTCAAATACATTAATTAAAAATGGTGCAAATGAATTCCTAATATTTCTTGTATAATTTCAGAAATAAAAAAGGTCTGGACAAGGTGAGGCTCTGATTTTCCACCTCCATTTTTCTTTGCCATTCAGTTGTCTTACGCATGTGTGCAACTAGAGTTGAAGTTAGAAACTTGGATAAGTTCAAGTTTCCCAGATCATGACCTCTACTGTCTGGGGCATGAGCAGGGTGTGCCAGATAGATTCTTATTTTGCAATTATGTCTGCCCAGCAGTAACAAATGTTGCAAGGTACTGAAGAGTTTTTAATGCTCACTTTCAACAAGTTGATAAAATATGATGGAAATAAGCCAGATATGGATTGAGTGCAGTTTGTTAATAGTACTGCAGCAATTCACGGTGTTTGAGTGTTGCCCATCAGCCTAGTTCCTCCCTCTTACTCAAAAACACTTCTGCCGTGCTGTAGAGAAGTGGAAATAAGAATTAAGTCCAGTGGTACCTATTTCTTCTTTACCTTTCTCTTTATAACTTCCACCATCATCAGCCTTCATCGTCCTTGAGTTTTTTGGCAGCATTCTGCTTTGACCAGTCACAGCCAAATGCCCGAGTTACTCCTCTGCAGACTGCAGGAAGGTGTGCTGGTGGTGGCAGGTGTCCCTCACTGTGCTCTGTGCTGGTAAACATTGGAAGAGATGTTAAGTGGCATGCACCAAGAAAATATCTAACCTCTTAGGGGATTACTTAATTTTGACTTGAAGAATGAGTCTTAGATGAAAGTATTAAAGATCCTTCCACTAGTGGTTCTTGACCTGTGTCTTCATCTGCCTCTTTGTCCCCAAGAAATCAAAATTTTACGTATTTTGTGTGTTTTCTTTAGGTTATTTTCTTCCAAGTGCCCGGTTGAGGAGGCTGATACAGAAAATACTGAGTAACAAAACCCGAAGAGGGTGCGGTAGTTTTGGTCACTACAAGGTCTGAGTAAAAGATAAAGTTCATTGAAAACTTGATTTACATAATGTGATGGTTATCAGATCAGTCAGGGATTGAGGTGAACATGCATGTGTGAATTTCCTCATTAGTCATTCTTTTCTTTCCTTTTACTCTGAATTCCTGTCCTGCTCCATGATTTACAAATTACTTGCTTTGTTTTTTCCTTTTTTTCCTCCGAATTTCTTTCCCACTTTTGATCTACCTCTTTGCAGATCAAGTTTGTTCCCTCACTCCCTTCACTCACCGGTAAATATATTCAGTCTTGGCTGTGGAAGAGGCATGAAATTGTCCTCTTCCTCTCTTCCCTCTGAAAAGTTTATTTGGCAAGTTAATGAATTTCCTTTATTCCCAAGAGCAGCTCATAAAGGGGAGATTTCTTCTCCCAGAGGCAGTGAATGTGAGGTGATTGCCAGAGCATTGTTCTTCTAAATAGCTTATTTTTCTCAGTGGCTGGACCCTCCTCCCCAGCTATTTTTAGAGTACTGATTAAGTGATAATTTGTGTTTAGGCGTCCTTGAAGTACCCAGTAAGTAAACGCCGTTCCGCCTGTGGGTTTGGTGTTCTGGGCGGTGCATCAGCAAACTCGTTCACTGAAGCTCAGATGAAAAATGTAACCCAAGTTTTCCCAGGAGGGTTCAGGGGTCCCTTAGCCCATCATTCCGCTGTGCAATGTCGCCAGCATTCAGCTGGGCTGTTTGAGTGGCAGGGAGAAGACACATGACCGTGGTGAAATGGCTGGATCAGTACTCACATTCACGTGTAGGCAGAAGTGTGCAGCAGCAGGGCTGCTCTGGCACAGAGCTTTTGGATGCCTGGAGCACACAGCTGTAGGAGGAGGTGAGCCAGCAGCCTGTCCCGAGGCTAATGTTTCTGCACTTCTTCGCACAGAGCACTGTGTCCTGTGCTGGAGAATGAGACCCCCTGAGATCCATGGCCACTTCCCCCCAGCTCCTTCAAGGCTGATGTACATGTTTTGTGTTATTCTGGCCTGCCTGCCTTGCTGCCTCTCTGAGTAACTTCCTCCCCTCTCCTGCGCTCTCACTCAGTGCAGCTGGGTTGCATCCTGGCTGCTGCCTCTGCCTCTCTTCCCTGCTGGGAAAGGCTTGTGACCCTTGCTGTTGGCCTCTCTCCTTTGCTAGAAGGTTGATATATCTCCAGCACAGTCTCTGTGTCCTGGGAAGAAGTGTTCCCTGGCCGGTAGCTCAAGCAGTCACTGGCCCAGTTGCAGTATAGTGCTGTGACTGAGTAATTTGTGCCAATGACCCCTTTCAGAGGCCTGTGGGCCTGACAGATGTGAAAGGACTCCTTAGTGGACAGTTCCCAGCATCTTTCCAGTGTTCATTTAGTAATGTTTTCTAGGTGTTGTAAAAAGTTTGCTTGCAGTAGTCCTGTGACGCATGGCTGGAGAGAACTGAGCAGTTGTGTTGTGTTCTGGGCTCTGGTCATCCTGACTCTGAGGAGCTCTCACCTGCAATAACCTGCCAAGTAATTGCTGTTGAAAATTCTACGATGCTGTTGAGCTGTCAGCTGGGATTAGTTTCTTTTGAAGTACAAACCTCTCAGAAGAATTTACAGCAAAGGTACAATCTGTGAGTGTTCACAGAAGTCAGCTAGGAGTTGTGCAGAAGACTGCTCTCACAAGCTAGCCCTAAAGCATTAGGGTAAATAATGGTTGTTTTGTTAAAAGTAGAAATGTCTGCTTAGGAGAACCTTCTTGCAAAGGGTACTTTTTAATAGGGAGGAAGTGAAGGCCTGTGCAGCCATGAGATTAGGTGACCAGGAGACACTGCCTTGCTGCTGTCGTGATGAATTACTGACATGAATGTCACAGCTGCTCTTTAAACCATTTCCTTGTCCAGTTCCTTCCTATATTGTGGTTTCTCATAGCCATTTTTTCTATTCAAAACACTGATATTTTAGTTTATTTCTGGACATAAATCATGAGTTAAAACTTCAAAAATCTTGGTCATTTTGACTTTGAATGAGAATAGGCTCCAAGACCTAGCGACTTTAGCAGTGTTTCTGAAGCATCTGGAGTGTAGAGATGATTGGGAAAATGACCTGGGAGATAGAGAAATAGTTAGCATCGATTTCTCACACATACTCAGTCCAAGAGTTTTTGCCTTACAAAACCTCCTGTAGTACTGACACCCATGACCGCTCTCAGAGCATCAGTGCCCATGTAAGATATTAACCCAAGCCCAGGTGACCACACCTGTGCTCAGGTTAATATCTTACATAGGCAACTCACATCTTTGGTGATCTGATCCTGATAAGATGTGGAGTGATCATGGGCCAAAAATAAGGTGTTTTGACCATGCCACCTCACCTGTAAACACAATTCAGGGTTACTCCTCTGCATCTTGAGGTGCACAAGGGAGATGCTGAATTCTCCCGAAACACAGCTCTGCAAGCTTCAGTGGTTGGGGTAGATGCAGCTGTGGCAACATGGCTCTTCAGGCTCTGTCTGGAGGCAGGGCTGTGAAGTTCTGATGCATCACAGGCACTTGAACTCTGAATCAATTTGTGCATTGAAATGTAAAGCATTGATTGTAAAATACCATCCACTTAATCCCAATCTCATTGGAGGAAGGCTTACTACAAATGTCCTTGTGGTGAGCTTGCTGATATATGCGTCTAAGAAAGTGTACTGAACTTAGATCATCTTCTGGATTGTCCTGTACTGTTTAGCTGGCTGAATATCCATCTCCTCCCACTCCTGGTTCCATTGGAGGTGTTTTGAGTGCTTTCGCTCTTGCATGCTTTTCTTACCTGTCCTGCTTTGGTGTGCCCCTGTAGCTCTTTACAGCTCTTCTAGTCAGCCTCTCCAGAGTACCCTAAAGTTACGGCAGAATAGCCGAAGTGTGAAATTGGAGCTTGCTTGTCAGTTTTGGGGTTGTCCCCAGGTTTTCTGGACAGGAATACTTTTGCTCTGAAGTGATGCAAATAATTAGATCAGCAACACTGGGAGCATTTCTGTAGTTCATTGCTTTGCTATAAACTTGCTTGTGTTGGAGAGATTATCTCTACAATCATAAATTTTAAGTTGTCTTAGTTTTCGAACAGAAGAATAATTTTTGCAGAACCAGATTACCCTGGTGAAGTTTTCCTACTCGCCAGGAGTAGGTAGATGTGTGAATTTTTCAGATGATGTGTTCAAAAGAGAAATATTTTCTTTTTTTTCCCATGTAGTCAAAATGAAAGTGAACATTCAGACTTGGGGAACAGGAAATAATAAACTATCCTTTTCTACCCAGAACAGGACTGCTGCTTCTGCCAACTGGCTTCTCTTGAGAGAGCCAGTGAAGTTGTCAAGCCCATCTGTTTTCATCCACTGACACAGTACACCAAGGCAGCTGGAGATGCAGACACACAACAAGCTAGGGAGGGAGGGTGGGGTTTATTTTTCCTTCCTTTGCTCCCTGAACAGCAGAAATTTTTTCTTGCTCACTGACAGCATCACCGTTTCAATCCTGTCAAGATTTTGGTAGATGGAGTGATCTGAAGGGGATGGAAACTTCTCAGCTAGAAGTGTTGAACGGGCACCTCAACATTTGTCATCTAAAGAAGCTGGTCTCAGCCTCACATGTGTTTTTTCAGGGTCAAGCTACTGTTATGACCGGGTTGCTGGGGGTGGGTGAAACAGTGAACGTTAGGGGCTGCAGGCAGAATCCTTAATTTAAGCAGCAGAATGGTAATTTTTTTATATTAAGTAAAGGTCAGAAATGCTAAGGCTGCTATTAGCTGACTCAGGAAGAGATGGTAAGAAAAGTGGTACTAGCAGAAGTAGGACACACATAATTTATAATTTATCAGTGTATAGGAAAACACATTTAATGTCCTGCTGTGCAATAAATGTATCTGCTACAGTATCACCAAAGAGTGATAAGATGCTCTACTTGTTCTTTTAATTCACCTTTTTTTCACCTAGTTAAAAAGAAGTTGCTTTTGTTCTTTATTGTCCACTTAATCTAAGAGCTTTATTTCCTGTGCTTATATCTGCAGAGTTAGAAGAGTGAACGACGAATAGGAGTCTGCCTTGAGGATTACATGTTTGCCACCACAGCATATTTAAAGGTGTACCATGAAGTTTGAATTGCTGGCAATTAGTGAAAACTGTTATTTCTGAAACATGAAAATGCGATTAACTGGAGGCAGCCTGAAGGAGTTTGCTGGCAGCCCCTTGGCTGGCTAAGGGAAGGGGCAGGCTGTTCTGGAGGTAGGCACAGACGTGCTATCTCACTGCAGTGTAGTTAATGGAACTAGGCAGAGCTGTGGCATGACTGCGTTCAGGGGTCACGGCGGTGAGGGATGCCATGATTCAACCTGATGTAGCAGGGGAGCCTTGGCAGGAAGCCGCTGTGTTTATAAGAAGCGGAGTAACCACAACTGCCAGCGGCCTTGAAAGATTCCGCTGTGGCTTTCGCTATGAATAGCAGGCACGGCTGCTGAAAGCTCGGGTTAAAAAAAAAAGTAGATACCAGCAGGAGACACCGTGTGAAGGAGACATGAGTTCTGTCTCCCAATAACAATAAAAATTTGTGGTTCTGCACCAGTCATGGTTGTTGTAAGACACAAAAAGATTGAAGATCAAATAATTCCAAAACTCTGATTACACTGATGTGTGGGGGGAGTGGGGAAAGAGGAGGGCAACCATAGTTCTGGTTTGTTTCAGTAGACGTGGAAAAGATGGACTACTTACAATCTGCTGCTCTCTTTATTGGATTAAAAGACCTCTTCTGTCTGTGGTTTTGTTCTGTTGCAGAAATCAGATGGGTTTGTTTTTATTTTAAAATGCTTTCTGAAAATGATAGACTGCATTAGCCCTACTGTAGAAATAATGTCTTCATCGTTTGACTGCTACACAAATACATCTCACTTGTAGTGTGACTTGGAATTTAGGTCAAAACTGTTAAACAAACTCCAAGTTCTGCAGTAGTTTTTATTTCATACAAGGGATGTGCTTTTCTGTCTTAAGGGAAGGGAAATCCCTGGAAGTTACCTAAGTTAAGGCTGACTCTATACCGATGTGTTTTGCAGTGTAGGTAGGTTATATTTATGCATAAAGCATCAGATGTGAACTTCCTACTCTGTGGCTGTGATAACAAATGAAGCATAAGAGCCAGGATTTTTGGCTGATGTGTTGTGAAACAAAGTGTCAGTCAGTTTTGCCTTCTCAATGTAATTTATGTGAAAATGGTTTAAATTGCCAAAGATAAATTGAGAATTTTTTGGCCAAGCTTCTCCACTGCAAATCTGTTTCTCTACCATAAAGGAGGCATGGATTTTGCTTTTAACCTGCTATATTATTCCACATAAGAGGTGGTATAAATCAACTTTCAAAAGAAGTTTTGTTTTCTTTGTTGGATTTTCATTCTGCAGCCTATTAATCTCTTTACTCTTTCAAGTCTTGTGTATCTTTGGTGTGTTACTGTGAATGCTTAAAAGGATGCTGAGCCTTTGTGGTACCAGGCTCAGTCCTGCCTTTTGTTTCTTCCATGTAAGTATCGACTTCTATGAGATTCCTCCTATTTTGTAGCTCTGAGCTGGGCTTGCCTTGATTCTTGTAGGGCTGGGTACCTGGTTGCCAAAACTCAGTGCCTTGTGCTGCCTCTGCTGTGCCTGGATCATTGCTCTTGGCTTTGCTTGCTCCTCCCAGAAAGTCAGGACAAGAGCAGGCTGCCCCTGCCACCCTTTGCTAACCTGCCACAAGGTTATTTGTGATGAATTGCATAAGCACAGTGTGTGAAATCAGTGCAGAAGGGGTGGGGTGGGGGGAGTGCAGGGAAAGTTTCTGCACATTTATAGTTTTGTTCTTAATTGGCGCTTTTTGGCATTCTGCATCAGAGGGAAATTTGACAAAACGTAGTTAGTTTTGAACTTCACTGGTGTTACCTGCTTCTTCAGGAGTCAGGAAAAAGAGAACTTGAGCTTGGTTTGGTCACTGCTGGGTTTGAATTACTAATAAGGCATGTGGGTTGGGCATATGAGCAGCCCTCCAGCAGGGAAAGGAGGAACAAAGAGTTGGAATCTGGCTACAATGGTCTACACCTCATTTTGTAACTGAGTAACTTGATTAGTCTTTTTATCTGGTACCTTGCTCTTGCCCAGCATTCACAAGTAACATGCAGTTATGGGTGGTCTAGATTCTGATAACTTGGTTGAACGTAGTGTATTGTCATAAAATGTCTTGGTGGGCTGCAGAGTTGATGATGCTAGTCCCCTGTCTTGTGATGATGTCTTTGTAGAGAATGTGAAATTTCCTTATATAGGTTGTTTATGTGGCTTTTTGTTTGACTTACCATGTAGTAAATCCCTGGGGAGCAGCATGTGTAAGAACCCCTTTCTACTCCTCTCTGATACTTCTGCTCTTGTGATGAGAAAAATTACTTGACCCAGAGTCCTTGCAACATTGAGATGTCTTCATAACAAGACATCTTCTGTGGGAGCTCTGAACTTTGGACTTGATGAATTTGCCCAGATCACTCTTCACTGTGGAGCACAGTGCAAACCACTCATGCCTGAATGTCTTATGAAGAGCAGAGATCATTGTAATTTTTGTGTTTGTAAATTTACCAGACTTAGGAAGTGCCTAAAACTATGTAGTAGTGTGTAGTGTTTGTGTTTTTTTTTTTTTTTTTTTTTATTTTTTATTTTGTTTCTTCTTTCCAGTTTGCTACCTCGTGATACAGATCTGAAGCTGCTGGGTTGGCAAACTTCAATATTGCAGAGCAATGTAAATACATAGGGGGCTATGATACCATTAAATCTATTACAACAAATGGGTCTTGTAATGTCTGCATGGAAGAGCTAAAGTTCGGAGTGCTGTTTTGCATTTGCTCCCAAACTTTCTGAAAGCCACAAGAGTCTTAGATTTTTTTGACAATTTGTTTCCAGCCTTAAAGACTAGCTTTGAAAGGAATAGCAAGCATAAAATCTAACCACTTTAGGACCTTTCCAGTTGGATACATAAGCTCTGAGAAGACCAGCCTCCTCTGAAAATCCTGGCTGACAATGAAGGTTTTGTTTCATTTTTTAATGTTCTTGGGGCTTGGATTTTTGTCTGTAGACTCCAGAGTTGGCAAAGTTGAGTTGCAGCAGCCTGAAAGAGCCCTGTGGGGGAGTCAGAGGTGCATTTGGAATTGGACACCCTTTCTCTTCCATGTCCGTGTCTGCACCAGGGTTTTGGTGGAGTGCTTCATTGTGTGAAAGAAGCCTGGGTTTACCTTCTTGTTGTCCTGGTGCGAGTCAAGGGATTTGTAACTGAATGCAAAGACCTGAGAGTGTTTGGATCAGGGAAGATGAGAAACCAGCAGGCCCAGAGGACTGATTTTCCTGAGAGATGGGGCAGTGCAAGTGGGTGTGGGGGATGGTGGTGGGGAGGGACAGGCACGACACATGGTGTGAGGGTCTTGCACCCTCTAGACACATCTCTAGATGTTGTCCTCCAGTGGGAAAGAAGTGGTTTACAGTGCCTGTATGCTGCTGGCCTGACTGGAGCAGGTGGTAGCTGCCTGTGAGAGCATGAGCCAGTGATTTTTAGTAGCAGACACCCACAAAAGGAGTTTTCTCCCTCTTAAGAGAAATTTTTCAGGTTTTACAATAAACTTCTGGTTTTGGCTGCTCCCACATACTTGTCCAGAGCTTACCATTCAAGTATTTAGCTTCAAAAGACATTGAAGAAATATTTGGGTTGGACCTCAGAGATCTAGAACTTAAAAATGGACTGGTAGACCAAGATTTGATTTTTGGAAGTTCAAAGTGACTTCTCTTACTTTCCCTGAAGTACAAGTGCAGACATGTGCTATATCTTAAGAGCCTGTACGTGGATGAGAAAAGGTACAAGGCATTTGCCAAGTCAAAGAGCAGGTGGTCTGATGCCAGAAGTACCAGTAAGGGAAGCCCTAGGAAGTAAGCATAGTGATTGATTCAAAAGAGTTTCCCAGCACAGATATTTAAGTGAAAAGCGAGTTTCTTTTTTAGGGGGTAGGAGAAGAGGAAGAAGGGAAGATCTTAGAAGGTGTTTTGGTGGTGATGGTGCAAGTCATGATTGAGAAGAATTAATTCAGTTGTGGACATGGTTACATTTTTGTCTCTTCTGTGCTTTGAAATTGGACAAAAAAATCTGTAATATTTGTCTTGCCCAAACCAAATTCTGCTTTTCAGGCACAGTGTAAGTGTGGGAACTCTAATGCTGAATGGTAGGAGCTTCCTGCTGAAGTGGCTGCAAGAGAGTTAGGGTGGCAATGCCTGTGTGACTCCAGGGTTCTCCAGGGTTAGAGTGTCCAAATTAACACCTTTTCATTAATCATATTGCTCACTTTCCTTTTTGAATATCTTCTGTTCTGAAGAGAGGGACATAATACTTCATATTGCTTGGTGACTGTAAATATCTCCTTGTGTTTGGGTCTGTGATGTGGTAACCAGTTAACAGTTGTGGTTTTTTTAAATTACGTACAGTGCCTGAAAGATGAAATAAAGCCAAAGTGACCTTCTCGGATATCTCCTGGTGATTGTTATCAAATGCATTGCAGTTCTGTCTTCCTCTTTGGGGCTGTTTCCTGTTTGAACATGGTGGGATTATAGCAAGAGACTTAGGTACTTTTTTGTCCATTTATAGATCTCAAAGAGTGGGAATTTTGGATTCTTTTGGGAACAGCAAGAGCAGAGGAGGGAGGCAGAGTGTTCCTTATACAGTATATGGAAAGCAATTTTGAACCTTGGAACTACATTTCCAGATACTCAAGTTGTGATCGCCTTGAAATATTAAGAAAAATAAAAAAGGGAAACTGCTTTTATGGTGAGAGGTGGTTGAAATGAGACAAGCACATTCGGGGTCTGTACCTTACGACAGTTAGAAAACCCTGATCTTCCCCAATATAATCCTTTTTTTCTAGTAATTTAGAAAACTGAAGATGCACGCAGTGTGTTAATGTTTATACAGCAAGATATTTTGGATAAAGTGAGTTGTAGCTTATCTTTTCTCCTTTTTGACTTCTCTCAGTTTCTTGCTACAGACCATCTATTTCCATAATGATTCTTAGACTCATCTTGCTCTTGCCGCTCCATCCATCTTCCCTGAGGCCATTATCAAATCATCCATGTTCTCATGACTAAGGATAAACAAATGTGCAGATGCATGTGAGGGAGGAAAAGAATGAAAAATCTCCAAATCCCCCAAACACTGCAGTGCACATGTGGTTTTTCCCAGGAGAGATTTGATAGACTGAGGCTAAGATGACACATATTAATTATGTTTCTTTGCATCCTTTTAGAAGATGCTCAGACTGTAGAGAAAAGGACCTGAATTATTCTGTTTGTTTAAATGTACTTGTACTTTTTACATTTTGCTTTCCTTATGGTCAGCAGGGTTGAGATTGTTCTATAACTGCTTGATCTTCTTTTCCTGCCTGAGGCAAACATTTTGAATGTACTAACAATGCATGAAACCCTTTCTGAAACTCTCACATTTTTTTCATATTTAGAACTACTCATACACCAGAAAAAAAAATACCAGTATGTTGTAAGAGAGGCTTTCCTCTCAGTACATCGATCTCTGCAGTTGTGAAACCCCTTACAGGATAATCATCTAAAATTTCTATAACAAAGATTTGGCTTCTTAATGCCAAAGCATTTCCTGGATTTGGTTTTTACCTAGTATTTGTCAAGACAGTGGCATTTGTTTTGATATCAAAGCAGCTCAGTTTTCAGCTGGGAGAAGTCTGAAGCTGTATTTTTGATTCCAGACAAGAAGCTGGAAGGCTAGCAATACATTCTTCCTTCTGTGACAGGCTTCCTGTAGAAAACTGCTGAACTGCTCAACTCTTCAGCACTTCACTGTGTGCTTTAGTAATTTGAAATGTTAATGCTCTGGAAATTATTACTTTGGTAATTTAACTGAATTTGGAGATCATCGCATGAAGGTGATCTCATGCAGAATTGATATTTTTGTTATATAAATATATAATTTATATAAATTATATATATTTAATGGTTTATATTCAAATGTAAATATCTTAGCAATAATTGGCACTATCTAGAAGAGAAGAGTTTTTAATCTTTAAAACTCAAAATTATTCTTTTGAGAGCAGCTTACCATTTGCTCTTGATATATTTTATGTTTTGGCTTTCAGAATTCAACAAAAGTTAGTTGTGATTCTTTTTCTCAGCCATTACTGGGGGACATGATAAATACTTCAGAGCTGGGAGGTGATGAGAAAGAACTGGAAAATAAGGGAGGATGGTTCAAATAAGCAGTGGGAGCCAAGCAGAGTAAAGGGAACCATAAAATATCCAGCAAATGGTGATCTAGTAATACTAAAGAACCATATGTCTTGTGTCATGCAACATGACTTCTTTTTAAAAAGGATTTGAAGTGGCTGCAGGACTTTGAAATTACCAGATTTAGACTTGTTTTTCCTTACTATGTGCATATCTACATGAGCAGGTGATGTGCAGGAGCAGATGGAAAAGAGGGGAGCAGTTGTTACTGCAGGCCCCTAATTACCTTGTTGGGGTTTGGAGTGCATTTTTGTGCCACTGGAGAGGGGACTCTGGTTTAGCTTCCTCCAGAAGCACCTGGTTTACTTGCACTGTGGTTCCCCTGGGAACCAGGGTGAGCTGATAGTCCAGGCCAGCATGCTGGTACAGAGGTGGTCTCTGTTGGAAGGTATCTCCAGACACATCTGCAGGGGAAGTTCAGCTCTTCTGCCTCTCTTGAGTGTATTTGAAACTTAGGGTCCCTAAACTGATTAAGATGGTTTGATATTTAGAGATTACATGTAGTGAAGCTCAGCTGCTTGAAGATGGATAAAAAAATTGTTCCTTTTGCTGCAGAGTTTGTAATCCTGTAATGTAACTCTTGTTCTCACTTGCTTGTTTTGATGAAAGATTTCTTGCACGCTAAATTTTCGGAAGTTTAGAGCAGACTCAAATTTACTTAAAAATGCTTCTTCCCCTTCTCAGAAAGGTAAGCGGTCTCAGTTCATTTGTTTATTTTGAAGTTGGTTTGTGGAGGGTTTGTCTCTTTATCTGGCATCCTCATTTGGCCTGGATATTCCTCAGGGCACGCAGATGAATCATTTATCTCTGCACAGGATGAGACACTTCAGTTTTTTAATGAACAATATTGTGGCAGAACTTGTGCTTTGTTTTTTTTCCTTGGGAATTGCTGCTGCATAGAAGATCAACCAAGTAGGATATAGCTATACAAAACCAATTCGCCCCTTGCCTTGCTGTACTGGAGGATGTCTCTGGGGGTCACAGTGCAACATGCCACCTGCATTCTGTCCATTTAGGATGTGACCATATAGAGGACCATTCCCCCACATCCCCTCACTTGAGGTCTCTGTCCCTTTTGGCACCTGGAGTCTGTTAGTTTCGTTCTTTAGTATTCCTGCATCTCCTCCAAGCAGGATGTCTTGCCTTATAGGAAATAGATAATTGGAGCTTTAGATGTGTTGTATAATTTGTATATCTTGCTTAATGTGTCATAGTCATTTGGACTTTCTTGCCCATCTGATAAATGAACTGTAGAATTGTATAATTGTTGGCTTGCACCATAATTCGTGTTTTATTTGTGCCTTGGACCAAAGGGCAAGGTAAAGGCACTAACAGTCATGAAGGCTTTAAAAACTGGACTTAAGTCAAACCCCCAAAAAGTTAATGCTCAGAGAATATTGGAATATTAATGAAATTTGAGGATTTCAAATGCACAGACTTGCCGCATGGCTAATTACCTTAAATCTCCTTTAAAACACTTTAAAATTCAGTTACCTATTACATGCAAATTATTGGGGTTTTTTTGTGCTATGTGCAGGTTTTTGTTTTTGTAGCACGAGAGAGATTGACTGCCAAGTGGATTAATGCCTCTCACATCTGCAAGTCTTAGTTCAGGTCAAAAGTGAAATAAGCCATATGTGTTCAGAGCAGGCATGTGCATACATCACAAATGCTGCACAGACTGGCCTGGTTTGAGAGTTAAGAGCTCCTTTTTTCTGTGGGAAGGATTCATGCTAAAATCCAAGTATTTCATAAGCAGTAGAGATTTAGCCTCAATTGTTACTGTTTTTTAATTATTATTTGGATTAATCCCCAAATCATTCTTATTGGAAAACTTCAGTCAAACATTTTTCCTTTTTTAAAAAAAATATAATTGTTTGCTACAATTTTGAAGTCATATAGCCACAGGATTTGAAGGACTTGCATTGTCTGGCATTTTTCCAGCTAGTCCAGCTGTCTTCAGAGGAACTGAGTAGGTTGGCAAAGTGTGGTGTGAGCTCCTTTGTTAAATGCATCAGAGAGTGAGAGAAACGGGCAGGAGCTGTGGTGGGGGCTTTATTGTATCAGTACTTTGTCTTTTCATCTTGATCTTCTAAAATTCTCTCTTCTTCCAAGGCTTCCCTTTTTTTATGCCAGGTTTCCTGAGGATGTTCAGACGTGGCAAGCCTGGAGTTAGTATTCTGCTGTTTTCTCAGGAGCTGCTGGGGGAGCAGCATGAGGTTCTGCTGATTTTTCTCTGGTGTCTATGCTGCCCTGAGATGTCCTGCAGAAATATGTGAAACAGGCTTTGTCCTGAGGGTCTCTAGATATAGGAATGGCCTCTGAGCACCCTCCTGGAAGGCAGGAGCAGCTTTCTCTTCTTTCACTTGTAATGTGTGAGGGATGGGATTTCTGACACTTGTTAAGACCACTCATGAGTGTGGGACTGGGGCTCTCAGGTGCTTATTTGACGTGGCTTACTTGAAAGTATGGATGAGCAGATACAAAGATTAAAGCAAGCAGTGAGCTGCAGGTGTGGACACTTCAGCAAACACAGCTGAGAAAAATCAATTTTTCACAAATGAAAGAGGAGGAAAAAAATCAATAGGGAAAGGACTGTTATTTTCAATTTAAAGCCAGAGGAGTTAGGGTTTGATCTCAGAGTTTATGCATTCCTCTTCTCATTCACATGTTGCATGGCTCTCTTATTGGAAGAACTGTAGACTGTGTTGTATAGAGATCATTAAATATAAATGGCTGAAAGAATGTGAAATGCTCCCATCCTTAGTTATTTATTTACTCGTCTGCCTGCAGACACTTCTCCCACTGTAGTTAACTCTTGTGGATGTTACCTCCGTGTATGGAGTGTTGGAGTGCATTGAGATTTCTGTGTTGTGAAGTCCACCAGCCTTTTCCTCCTGCATGTTTTGACAATATTTAAAGCACACAAATCAGACTGTAGTTATTGATCTGTGTTTGTTTCTTTTCAACAGACTGTGATTCCATCTGTCTACCTGATGGTGTGTGAGTGCCCCACAAAAACATGACCAATATTTTAAGTAGAAATAGAGAACTTGACTTTGCAGTATGGTCTGCATGAGGTCTGGTAAATACAGTGTGAGTGGACAGAACCAGGTGGAATGCAGAGGACCCTCTTGTCTCATCTTGGTGCAGCCTGCTGTAATGGCAAGGCAGAGTGCCAGTTTTTGATGTTCAAAACATGGAAAGTAATATTTTTGGCTGATTCCTATTTGCTGGATTCCACATTGCTAAATGCATGTCTATGATCAGTAGCTGTGTGAGAGCCATGCTGCCTTGTAAATCCCCATGTTCAGGAGGTAGTAGGCAAAAGCATGTACTGATTCTTATGACTCTTTCTTTACTAAAGCTCTGCCTGCTTTGGAAGCAGGTGTTTGCTTGGTCTTGGCTCTGCAACTCAGGAAAGCAAGCAGACGTGATCATTAGGAAGGTACTGCCAGATTCATGAGTGATCTGCAAAACTACACATCTGTCACTCTCTTTAATCTATGGTAACTACTTTTTCTAGAACATATTTTTCAACTTAATTAGGATTATTTCTCTGATGTGTATGACTCCAGCTGCACCAGTGCAAAAGTCTTTTGGGGGAAGCATCCTCACCCACTAAGGACTTAGAGGTTCTGTAAAGTTGGGTGGAAGAAATAAGTCTGTCCTGGCTTGTATCAGTTAAATTCTTCGCTAAAGCATTTTATTGCTTGAGTGCAAGAATATCAAGAGCAGTTTTGCTGAGGAATGTGTAAATGCATGTATATGTATGTATTTGTATGTACTCATTCTTGAAGGTGTGTAGCGTGTGTAGATGGATATGAAATACATCAGTAAGGGAAGGTGACCTAGGCTTATTTCATTCAACACCTGGGGGAGGTACTGTGCTCAGGTAAATGTGTAGCCAGCACAATGGTGTAGTCAAGGGAGAGCTAAAAAGCCCTTCTAGATCTTGTATGGATTGTGACAGCCTCCGGAGGTGCCTGTTCCAGTGTAAACTGTCTGTAGTGAGTGTCTAGGACACCTTGGGTCCCCATCTGATTACTTTGATGAGATGCCTGACATTAGGGGGAAACAGACATAGACTATGATGGCAAAAAATAATGTAAAAGGTAGAAATGTTCAAATTGAATGAGGCAACTAAGTGTGACACACATTGGGGCGTGTCTGAATGGCTGAGATGCTCTTAAAAACGCCTCTTAACCTGATAATTAAGGACTTTCAAACTAACCATAACAAGCATACAAATGGCAAACTAATTACCATGTGAGACCATGTTCCCTTATTCTAGGAGCTCCATCAAAAACTTGATACCCCAACCTCACCCCACCATAAGTTGCTACATATTCAAGTGTTGAGGGTATTTGAGTGTGTTATTGTTTCCTAATGGGAAATAGTGGGTTTGAAGAGAGGGCAACCACTGGCTGGGACAGATGTGCCTGAACCCTCTGGAACATTGTGTTGCCATGTGGAGAGTGAAGGGAAATCACAGCTCAGTCCTGTGTCACTCTCCCTTCCTCGGCAGTTTCTTGAGGCTGTGCAACTTTTTGTCTCGGTAACTTTTGATGTGGAGTGAAGCTGGTGCATCTAATCAAGGAGAGTTGTTGGAGGAAGAATCCTTGCCCAGTGTTTCAAGGAAAGGCGGTGTTACCTTGCTGAATCTTTTTTTTGGCTGGAACTGAATGAAGATATGAGACATAAACAGCGGGAATAAAAATAATAATTCATGTTGGAAAAGATTTTTAAGATCATTGAGTCCAACTGTTACTCTTCATGAATACTCAGACTAATATTTTTACAGAATTCTTGTAATTATTATGTGTGTACGCACCTGGTGGGAAAACGGCCAAAGAAGCTGGAAGAAAACAAGATGTTTACTAACCAGAGAGCAGAAAATACAGAAGTATGTGGGACTCAGAATGCTGCTCCACTTCTAGGTGAGGTTAATCGCAGTGGGAATAAAACTATCTCAAGGCTTTAAAAGCAATCCTCAGCTTTAATTTGCTACTGTCAGGTAGGGGTTGGAAAGAGCAGGAACTTCTAGAGTACAGATCTCTCTTGCCTGTGGGGTTTTATCCCTTCCACTGAGGTTGCTTTAGTAGCCAGCAACCAGAAGTACTTCCAAGAAGTTGTTCTTCAAGTAAAGCAGCAACCTATGTGGAGGGAGAGTTCCCATGCTCCTGCAGAGATGGAGCATGAGTACAGTAGATGTTATTTCCTCTTTCTGTCTTGCTACTGGTTTGTTAAAATCCAGACTAGCCAGAAATACTGGTATAATGAAAGTATTTCTACCATTCCTATCACCATTTTATAATGCTTGTAAATGTAGGATAAATGCTTGTAAATATATTGCCAGATATGTGTGTTGTAGGAGCACAAACATTACAGCTGTCTAACCTGGTATTCTGCATTTTTCTGGCTTTTTTTTTTTTGGTCTTCTTGTTTCTTTGAATGCATTTTTTATCTTTTTCTGTATCTGGCTCATCTTTGTACTAGTTTAGTATATTTATCTGATGGTGATGCCTTGAGAGGCTACCTAGAACAGAGGCTAGACAGTGTCAAAGGAATAAAGTAGGTATTTATTAAAACACCTTCAAAGGATACACCTTGGGCAGTGCAAGAGCCTGGCCGTGGCTCCACCCAAGATGGCCCCAAGATGGACCCTGAGTCATGAGTTTTCACAGTGTTGTAAGTTTTGTTCCATTTTCATATTAGGGTTAATTGTCCAACTACAGCTTCAGGTTATGAAGTCCCACCCTCCCAGATTGCTCTCCTCAATTCGCTGTTGTTTACACTTTTTGGGCCGGAAGCTGCAATGGTGTCATTGGTTCTGGGGCTGGAAAAGGATTGTTTTGCCTAACTAAACTGTGAGGAGAACTTGCTAGCACTTAATATGAAATTCAGAGTTATATACTAATGCAGTACAGGATCTGGAAAATATGAAAGCTAAAACTTAAGGCATCAGTGGTTCCTTTTTATGGTTCACTCACTCACCTTTTTGTATCTCTTTTCATTCTAGACTCTTGCTCATGAGTATGCATATACAAGATGCTCTTGCTATTTAAAACCTTGTAAAATCAATGGATACAGCTTGTCTCAATGACTTCATTTTACTTCCTGGTAGTGGTTAACTCACTCAATTTTCTGATCCAACAATTTTTATATAAGCAGAAGCAGGAAAAAAGACTACTACACTTACTAAAACAACAGCAACTGAAAGGACTTCTGTGAAGCTTCTTGATGTACTTTAAAGTTTTCCATATTGAAAGAGTGATTGAAGTGTACACCATTTCTATTTTGTCTCTCCATCTCTTAGCCTGTTCTTCATCCTTTTGCCCATCATTTTTTACTTTGTGTATTCTGTTCTTGTCTTCCTGTTTATCCATCTAGTGTTCTTTTCCCTTCATTTGTCTGTCATTTTTCTTTTTAGAGAGGAGGCTATATTGCTGCTGTTCTTCCTGTCCCTAAAGGTAAGTGTCCTGCTTGCCATCTCCCTCTCTTTGTTTTCCTCTGTTAGTGAAAGACTTGGAGGACACTCCTCTGCTCTTGTGCAGCTGCGTTCTTTGTTGCATGGCTGATGTGCTTGGTCTGTTCATCTTCTTCCTTCAGGGTAGTAAAAGTCTGAGTGCCTAAATCATATTGAAAAATCAGCGTGTCCTTATGTACTGATGAAATTACTGCTGCACTGGCTATTCTGGGAGCTTCAGAGAGGGATCTGGTCTAATTACAGAGCAAGGCAAGGTGACTTGGTGACCACCAGGGATGGTCATCCAACGTCTGTGTGAGGCTGGACCTCAGTGAGGGACTTAGCAACTTTCTCCAGTGAGTGTCCAAATGCATGAAACAGCACTAGGAAGGTGGGTCCACCTTTGCTGCATGACTGGTTGTGCTGTCCCGTGCTTCTCGGTGCCTTCTGGAAGAGTGAATCTCTTGTTCCTGGCTGGGAGAAGCTGAGTGCTGGTTTTCATCCTCCTGACCCAAGAGGAGCAGCTCGGTCCTCGCTGCAGCTTCTGATGGGTGTGTAGAGTGGTGCTGAACCCCTGTTGCTGCTGCTGCTCTGCTTTAGCCGAGAAGAATGGAACATTGTCAGCTCTTCTCAAGTGAACAATGTTTGTTCTTTGGGTGTGGATAATGGTTTACCTTGTGCAGAGGATAGGGGATTAAGATCAGCCTCCTTCTGGTGCGTTAGCAGTTTGCTAATTCTTGTCATCTCTTAACAGTGTGGGTGAAGGCTTTGATACTTCGGTGAAGTGCCTCTCTCTTCGCATGCACAAAATCCCTGTCACGGCTTTGGGTGCCAGAGCCTGAGGACTAGGTGCCTGTGAGCTTGGAGCTGCAGTGGGGGATGTGTGGACACTGCTGTGTACTGGATCTGATCTTCAGGTCTGTTTGTAGGTGCCAAATTATTCCATAAAATGAGGAAGTTCCTTTAGCCTTGCCTTCTAAGCAACATAGTTTATAGGATCTTTTTGTTTCTGGTTCTGATACTAGAAGGTAGTTGGGATTATGAATAGCTAGCTGGTGGTGAAAAATCATTGGGGCAAAGTCAAAATGAAGCAGTTTGAGCTGCAGTTTGAAGGATGCTTCATTGTAAGAAGTTGTAAAAAAGAAAGGAAAAAAAAGCTTTTAAAATGAAGGCTGAGATAAGCACTATCAGTGAAAGGACTTTAAAAATGTTTCAGCTTGCAGTCATGAAGATAGGACATGTATGGAAGCAATTGTAGATAATGGTTTACCTTGAACTGTCCATTCTTTTTATATTGTTACCTTAAAAGTTTTTTATAATTTTACGTAGCTGAAAACCCATATTTCTTTTACCATCTCAAGTTAAATATGTCTGCTGGAAATCCCTGTCTTCAGGGACTGATAAGTCTCAGCTGTAAAAATGTGTTGTGAACAGAAAGTTAGCATAGAATAACTCAGAAATAGTCACATCAGGTATAAATTATTGGGTGCCTGTAGAAAACAAATAAATAGGACTGGAGAAGATCCATTGTACTGTATTGCAAGGAAGTCCTGTATGTAACAGAAACGATGTATTGTCCAGAAAAGGAAGCTAATAGTCTGGATGTGAGTGGGGTTAAGGTGTTGCTCAGTAATACTGGTAGCTTTGAATTACCTTGGGGGGATCTACTTTCTTAAAGAAAAATAAATACGTTGTCTGTAGAGACAGTGCCAAGCGAGTGTGTGTTCTCCGTTGGCTTGGCAGCTGGATCCAGAATGCCGCTTCTCTTTTGTGGGACCTACGAGCAAATCTTGGAGGATTCATTGTAATTTTATTTTCTTTTCCTCAATAAATAAACATGTAATTTAAATATAACACGTTCATTTGTATGGATGCCAGGTTCTGAAAGTCATCACAGCATATTCTTCTTGGTCTCTGATTGTCTGGTTTTTGTTAAAGTGCCTGTTAGCATTGTATCTGAGAGATAAATAGCACTTGTGGGTTAATTCAATTTGCTTCTGAAATATATCTGTAAAGTAAAGAGTGTTAAGAAATAAAAATAATCCTGTGGACCTTTCATATCCTCTTTTTTTTTTTTTTGAAGAGTTCTTTTTATGTTTCACTTACTGTTTTGGGAGTACAGTTGCATTAAGGATTGATCCCAGTGAAGTTTAATGAGAAAATGTATAGATATCTCTGTCAACAGTAGACGAGTCCTGAGATGATTTCAGAATTACAGGAAAAATGAAGTGATTACAGAGCTAGAGAACATCATTCTGCCAGCTCTTGCTGATGAATTCTTGACATCTCTATCTTGATACACCTATCTAAAATGTTGTCTTACATGATTTTAAAAATTCATGCCACTACTGAAGAGTGTCAAAAGTTCTGAGAAGAGTTTTTCAGTTCTGCAGTAGCAGCAGTTTGCATGTTCTTCAATTTGTCCACCAGTTATGGTTTTGATGAGACTCTTAGCAAACCCTCCACTTTGCTGTGCCAAAAGCAGTGGTCTCCATCTACCCTTCTCCTGCTATTCATACTCCCTTCTGTGTGTTGGTTCCAGCAGTGATTTGGCCTCTGGGCAAGCAGACTTCATTAATCTGGCTGAAAACTAATTATTTTTAAAAGTCAATCATAGATTTGCCCTTTTGGTGACCTTAGTTCTCCAAAGCACTCAGTTCAACATCATAGGTCGGGAGCCTCTCATGAACCAAGAGTCAGTGATGTCAGCTGAGAGTGGGGGTGGAGGGGAAGGAAGGAGCTGGTGGCAGCATTGCTTTTAGATGTGTCCCTCTGTTTTGATGAACTGTGCCCTCCACCGAGAACATGACTGTCTTCTGGTAGAGCTGCTTCTCTGTTTTACAACTGAGAAGCTGTGGCTGGGGTGGACAAAGGATTTCCTAGGTGGTACAGCATGAAAAACGTTGCTGGAGTTGGGGACTGCTTTGTGCTCGGTCTGGCACCTCGTACAATCGAGGCAGTGTTTTTATGTGTGGATAAAGGAAACACTGGGCTTGTAGCATTACTGATACATTATCTTGAAGGATTAGTTACAAATATCTGATACTAAAAATTTGAACTAGACCAATGCAGGTTTTTTTCTCCTGCCTTGCCTTGGGGAAGCTGAGGTTTATATTTATGCAGTTGTAATAATTGTCATAAATGCTTTTTTCCCTCTGGTTTTCAGTGAGAGCTAATATGTAAAACTGTGTTTGCCATACTTCCCTTAATAATTTTATTACTCACCAGTATAAAATTAACTTAAATGACCTTTGGTTTCCTCTCCAAAATCCATGAGGGTGAAACTGGCTTTGTATTTCATGAATAGTAGTATGACAGTGAATGTGTCAATTAGGAGATTGTTAAGATATCTTAGGCAACATGTATTTATCCTCCTGCTTTCCAGCCCTCCCCTGGAGAATATGGGTTAAAAGTTAAAACAGCTAAGTCTTGTGACTGTATTTCGAGAAAGAGGATTGTTTGCTTTTGTGGTTGGACTGTGGTTTTTTTCTTTTTTGGTGATATAGTTTTTTGTTTTTTCTCCTCTTTTGTCTCCATAGCTATATATTTTTGTTAGCATATGATTTGATCATTTAAAAAATGTGGAGTTTCTCTTTGAAATTACTGTTGCAATGCACAGATGCTTGTGGGACAGAGAGCTACAGAGAGCTGGATATTTGGTATCAGCTCTGGAGTTTGTTGTTTTATTTAGTGGGTTTTTTTTTGTTTGTGTTTTTTTGTTTAATTTTTTAAATTTTTTTTTTATTTTGCACTGAGTACTTCTGCCAGTTTCTGGGTTGCTGCTTGCTTGTACAGAAATGTTGAATGCTGATTACCCCTGGTGTGATGCTGCACAGGGAGGAAGGTATGGTTACTTGCCCTTGGGCACCTGATGGTGTAGTCTGTGGAGAGCTGTGCTGGTGAGCGTTCATTGCTGGGAGTGATGGCTGCTCTGGAGAGATGCCCAAAGGTGCTGTGCATGTAGTGAGCTGGACTAAGGCAGAGCTACTTTGCTCTCTTTGAGATATTTCCCAAGGATGGGTCTGTCACACGACCCGAAACCAAGCATGACCTTCATGATTTATGGTTGAAATGCAGGCAAAGTTTTCCACAATCTGCTTTTGTTCATTCTTGCTGTTTCTATATGGAATCAGTTATACCGCTGGAAAAAAAAATGAAAATTACTGATATTGCTGAAAACCACAGTTTTAGTGTGGAATTATTAAGTATTTTGGAACTGTCATACAATCTGGGCACTGTTATGTTTCTAGAAGGGAGAAAGAGTACCATCTGAGGCTGTACCACTTCTGAAGTGAAAAGGGAACTGAACATGTCCTCTCAGTGCTGTGTGGAGTCTAACTTTAGCATCAAAGTATAATAATAGTTGTGGATTCCACATATAATTATGCTGATGGAATCTGTGGAGTCCTGGGTGATTATTATCATGTATGTGTTCTGGTGCTCTGTTCACAGATGATGGGAAACTACAGAAATCTGTTGGTCCTTCTGTTTTGTCCTGTGATCTGTATTCTTTGTTTGTACATAAAACCCCGAAACTTTAGATTTTTTTTTTTACATATATTTTGTATTTCAGATAGATTATACATGCTTACATAAATCTATCATGTGTGGATAGAAGAAAACAATCCGAACTGGTGGAACTATTATTACTTTGCTTTTCACATCTTGAAAGTTTGTAAAGTTTCCACAGAGCAGTTGATTTGAGCTACTGAAATGCCCTAGATGTAGTCTGATAGTATGTACTAGTGGTGGCATGTGATTTAGCACTGAAGTAATGCAGGTCTTTATTTTCAGTTGGAAGCATTCTGTCACTTTCCTGGTGTCTGTACGAGCTGTGGCTGTAGGTCTTGTTACACTAGTCAGCATCACGAGTGTAGGAAACCCGTGACACAGGAACTACTTTAAAATACAGTTTGTATTATGGAAAAGCTGAAATGTCAGTGAGATAAATAAACAATAAACAGTGAGAATTAACGATGTAATTTGTATTCTGTGATATAGTACTTAAATGTGAAGCTGCTGCATTCTCTTACCTCTTCAGAACCGTAAGTATTTGCAGGCTTCAAGATAGGTTGGCAAATACATATAAATAGACAATATATATTTTTACATACACACTTATCTGCATATTTATGATTAGGTATTCTGAAGAAAAGTTGCATTTCTTTTTAGCAGCTTAGAAGGAAAACAGAATTTGAGGGTTTTTTTAAATTCCAATTGTAGGAATGCTAAAACTTTTGAAGCTCCCCTGAACTTTGGGTCTTACAAATTTGGCTCACTGGAATGGAACCTTCTTATACTCTCAAGAACTATATTGTCAAAGTCTTAATTCTTGGAGAAACCTAATGTACACAGATAAAAACCCCCTCTAAATGGCAGACTGACATAGGTTGCAGGGTGTGTCTGTAGACCATTCATTTGGTCCAGTGCCTGCTCAATGCAGGGCTAGATTCACTGAGGTTGCTCCAACCCTTGGGTAGTCAAGTATTGAGTACCTCCAAGGATGAAGATTCAGTGACCTTTTAGTCAACCTGTTGCAGTTTTTGATAACCTTTATCATGAAAACTTCCTTTTCTAATTTGCTTACTTGAAATTCCACTTGCTGCTGTTGTGGCCATTACCTTGGGTTGCATTCCTGCCTGTTTCACAGAGGAGTTGGACTCTGTTGTCTTTGCACTGTATTAAGTAGTTGCAGAGACCACAGAATTCCCCACCAATTCTTCTCCATCCTGAAGCTCAACAGCTCCAACTCCCACTGCCTGGCCTCAGGTACCACCGTGTGTTTCAGCTTGGTGACCTGTCCTGGACGCTGTTGTGCTCATGTTTGTCTTGTACTGGGAAGCTCAGCAGTGGACCCAGTACTCCAGATGTCTCACCACAGCAGAGAGGAATGATCATTTCCCTCAGCTTGCTGATGATGCTCTTCCTAATGTATTCCAAAAGGGTGTTGGCTTTCTTTGCCAAGAAGGCCCATTTCTGGCTCATGGTCAACTTTCCCTCCACTGGGACCCCAGCTCTTTTTCTGTCAGGTTGCTTGTCGGCCCCCAGCATGTAGTGGTGCTTGGAGTTACTCTTCCCCAGGTGAAGGACCTGCCATTTGCCTTGGCAGAATTTCACAGCGTTCCTGACAAAAGATTTCTCTAACTTGCTGAGATCACTTTGAATGGCTGCCCTTAAGTGTACTCTGCCTCCCAAAATTTTGTCACCTCTAAAGCTGCTGAAGCGTTGTCTTGTCTAAATCCCAGTTTTAATGAAGCTTTTGTACAGTGTTGGCACCTAGAAATTGGCTGCTAGTGGGACTTTGAGTAGCTGGTGAATATATCATGAGGCCAAATGATCTAGCTGTGCTGTGTAGTCCAGTAATTGGAGGTGAAAGACGGGTTATCTGGTGTATGTGATAAATCATAGTGGGTTTTTTTGCTTGCTCTAGATAGTAATTTTAATCCTTCCTCTTCTAGACTGCTTATCTATTATGTAATTTTTCTGTTGTTACATGAAAATTTCAGTCATGGCCATGCTTCTTCCCTGCAGCCTGTTTGCAGCTTTGAAGGCCGGGTTTCCTGTTGGCGTGTGAAAGAAAACACTTAAGCTCAGGCTTGTTCACACAGGAAGGAATCGCTAAAAATGACAAAACTGGGGCACTGGAGTGTGAGCAAGAAAGCAAAAATTTACAGTTGCACCTGTTTGAAAGACAGTGGGAGGGCACAGTCACAAAAGAGCAGTCAGTTGCTGGACTCAGCTGCTACTTCCCTGAAAAAAGCTCATAAAAATATTAGGCTTACACAGAGAAATTAACAAGGGAAAATAAATGGAAATGTAGTTTTCCATTACGTGTATTTTGCATATCTGTTTAATATTTTTAAGGAAATTTTATGTAGAACCATAGTTTTGCACTCCAGGTTTTGAAGGTTTCTTCCATGGTGGCAATAAGCTTGGTGGTCTTCCCTGTGATTAATACACCTATATTTCCATTTCTGAGGAGTGCAGAAAATGCAAATGCGGTAGAGTGAGTTGCAGCAAACATATTTGTTTTCCTTCTCTACTTCTCAGCTGTGTTTGAGTAATTTTTTTCCCCCTTCTTGCTATTTCCTTTCCATTCCTGTTAGTCTGGCCTTGTCTTTCTCAAGTGTCTATTGATGCTTGTTACTGCTTTTAACAGCATTGTTGTCTCATGTGACTGTAACATATAAGAGAAGATAATTAAAAGTTACATAATTGCTCTGTGCCAGTGAAAGCTTATGATAATGGATTTGCTAGTACCCTTTTCAGACAGTGCATCCCTATGCCACAGGATAGGAGTGAAGCATTCTGTCTGACTATTATCCATCTAAATATCCTTGTAGTCATAACTATATTAACATGGTATGATGGAATTATAGTAATATTAAATAAATTAGTTTGTAAGGTCTTGTTATACAATAGAAAAAAAATTCCGGTATTATTTGTGGTGGCTCTCTGGGTGTGATTAATCAGATCTAACCAAATCCCAAGAGATCAGAGGTATTGAGAAGTGTCTGTAGATATAACTTTTTCATGTGGTTACCTTGAGAGCGTCTACGTTTTCTTGTATCTTTTTACTGTACTTAAAGGATTTTCAAGGTAGTCGTGAAAATAGTGTTGAGCGCATTCACTACTATTCATTGCTAACATACGCACTTGAGTGTAGATTTACACTCACTGATTTACATTTGTCTTTTTGTACCTTGAGTTGAGATGCATTGAAATTAAAAAACAAAACAGAACGTGGACCAAATACTGACTCATATTTCACTAGGGATCACAACCAATTAGATCATCAGCTCCACAGACTTTGTAATGACCTAGATGTGCCAGTTCAGTGGTATCTCGAAACTTCATCTGACTAGGGTTAGCAATAGCCTTGCCTCTCTGGGAAAATAAATTTAGCCAGGGGAACATGGACTCCTGCATGAAGGGACTGCCTTTTGTCACTCCTGTTGTTTTGGGGGGGCATGGATCACAAAGCTTGTGTATGAAGTCCTTTTTAAAGAAGCTGGAGGAATGGTTGCTATTATGCATGGGGTTTTTTTTCAGTTTGAAAGAATACTCTCCTATCTCATATTGTGAATAAAACCATATTTTTTTGTACATTCCCTCTTGTTCTTGACAGATTAAACTTTTACACAGAAGTTCATATTGCTTTCCATCTTCAAGTAATTTTGCAGACGTCATCTATGATAGTTGACCTGGAAAACGTCCTTGAAAGACATTAGTCACGTTTTTTAATTAGTCATATTTTGGGGATTTAATCCTAATTTTGTGTTGAAAAACGTTTACTTCATAGACATCTTTAGGAGCAATTGAAGTAAATGTCAGAGCTCTGGCAAGCTCTCAGCTCCATACCCTGAGTATTGTTCTATTTATGGTCCTAGTGGTATGCTAAAGCAGATGTTCTGTCTTTAGAATGAATCGGGATGAAATCTTGGTGCTACAGGCAGTTTTTCTTTGTAGGTCCAGTGATTCTTTTCCTCAAGCTTCTCTATAATAAATATAATAAAGATGGAATGATTTTTTGAGGTAATCACAGTGGTGTGAATTGCTAGGGACAGACTAGATGATATTTTGAGGTTTCCTCTATCCTAGTTTTTACCATTTATGTGGATTTCCACTGATGGCTCTTCAGGTGGCAACAGAGAAAACGAAACTGTGAAAGCAAGAGAGGGACAGGTGATGAGGATCCTGATCTGGCATACTGCTGGCAGGAGTGGAGGAAAAAGTCAGATACTGTTCGAGCTGTGCAGCCCCTTCCTGCTCAATTATTTCAGTTTGGGAACAGCTTGGAAAACGCCCTGGCCATGTGGGGTCTTGCCTCCCGAGTGCTCACAGCTTCAGCTGAAGCTAATGTAGACCAGCTGCTTGAAGCATAATGTTGCCTTAATATAGTGTAAATACCCCTGACTTCTGTGGAACGGTTGTTTTGTCTTGGTCTAGCTTTTGAGATGGAAGGGGAGAAGATGGCTTGGGCGGGAGGCTGAGTCCTGGAGCAGTAGAACTCGACACAGCTACGTCTTGTCCTTGTTGCCCTCCTCAAGAGGAGGCCTGTTACGACTGTGTACTGAGTCTTCTGTCTTGAGAATTCATTCTCCTCCTCTTTCCTGAATCCAAAAACAGTGCTGAGCACACTGGGTGCAGACTATGAAAAAGTTCATAAGAGAGAGCAGGCGCTGTGGTTGCCCTTTGTAGCATGCTGGTCCTCAGGAAGCTTCTCAAGAGCAGCTTCTATGAGACTTCTGCATCACTGATGCAGTGTAGAGTTGTTTGTTTTTAGGGCATTTACAGGATAGTAGGAAAATGTTTGTGAATGTCATGCCTGGGTGTTAATACAAATGTGCTTCTGTATTTAGATAATATGCTCCTCCTGAACTCATTCAATAGAGTGCTTCCTTGTGGGCTCTTTTCAAATGCTGATAAGGAAAACAGCAATAAAGAAAATACAGCATTATTTCTTTCACTACATGTTTGAAAGAGCTTACTCGTATTTGCTAACATACTGCAGGTTAAGATGTTTCCAGTTAAGCTTGTGGCTTTTTGGTGAATTTGCTTATTAGGAAGCCAGACCTCTCTGCTTTTCATTTTGAAATGGTGCTGGCTTGTTCTAATCCTTCTCCGCTTGTCAAAGCCCTTTAAACTGCTGGCCCCAGTCCATGAGATTTTTTTTCCATAAAAGAGGATGTCTTAACTATATTTGATGCCCCTAAGATTAGGAGCTTGTTGAGATTTGTTGGCTGCTTGACACTTGTATTTTAGCGTGCCTGCTGTGCGCAGCAGGACGTAGAAGCAGACAGAAGGATGGATCACCGCACTGGTCTCATGTTATTGCCACTTGGTCAGTTGATAAAGGAAAGAGAGATGAGAAAAGTGGGCTTTCTCTGTGTATCAGGTTGGACAAGCAAGATAATCTGACTGATGCATTAATGGGATTAAGAATAAAAGTGATGGAGCTGGTGAAAATGGCCCCTAAATGTAAGAAGCCTTCCCCTGTTAGCCCTCCCCAGCTGTAAGCCTTTGGTTTGGTACCAGGGCGTGATGGGCCAGGGAGGGATGGATAGTAAATCTGCCTGTGCTGAATACGGCCCTGTTGCTGTTGGGAGCAGTTTGGGTTTTAATCCTTTATATGAATTTCCTGTGTAGGTTTGTAGAAATATCTGCATGCATTTTTTAATTTACTTTTTTTTTTAACTAAGCTGTGAAGGGTCTCAGAGCGTAGAGCAGACATTGTTTTTTTTACCTCCATATTTTCTCCCTTGTCAACTTCAGGCCTATAACTGATTTTTGGTTTTTTTTGTTTTGTTTTTTTTACTATAAATGCACTCTTTGGAGACTCTTATTTTCAGTGGTTTAATTTTTTATTATCCATAAAACTTGATCTGTGCAACCAAAGTTCATGATTTTTATTTTTATTGACTTATATTACTTTTCCCCATATATATAGAAATTGGTTTGATTTCCTTTCCCCCCCTCCCAAGAGACTAACCTTTATTTTGTTTTTCTAATCTTTATTTTATTGTCTTATGAAAATCATCGAGTTACAACCTGCTTCATATTATAAGTCAGAATTAGAGTTAATTAAAAATAGGTATTTGTTATGGGTATTTTAACAGAATCTTAATTGTGGTAACTCCACAGGATGCAACTCAGTAGGGGGTTATCATTAGGATGATGACATTTGCCACCTGTGGGACTGTTGTTTGCAGCATTCCTTATGTTTATTACAAAGACTATTGCAGCTACCTCTGCTTTTAATAAAACTGTTCTCAGAATGTCTTAACATTCCAACATGCAGCGAAATTTGCTGTTTTCTTCTGGACCACTGTCAGTACTTTGATTGTGTGTGGTGGTGTCAATAACTGGAATTTGCTCCTGTGGTGATGCTCTCATAATTACTTCGTCTTTGGTAACAAAACCTTTCCAGTAGGAGAGCACTGTGTGAGACAGATTCTGTTTCATGGTGTCTTGGAGTAGGTAGCACCAGCCACCTCTGCTGCTGGCAGTGAATTCAAGATATTGAAAACTCAGAATGTAGAGAACAGGGAATATTTGTACCTAATGAATAAACAGGAGCACAACTTAGGATATAGAAGAAATAATTAGCTTTTGTATTGAAAAAGAAACCTAACCTTGAAATCTTTCATAGTAATGGATTAAACAGCAGGATGGAGTCAGGATTTGGCTTTCTGGTGGGAATAAAGCCATTTACAGTGAAACTGAGAACGTTGTTGTTAGATTGGTGCCACTGGATGAGTGGTCTGCCCAAGAATGAAGCTCAGGGAAGAGGGTGAAGGGAGAGCTATGGTAAGAGTAGTGATGAGGATAGGTGAGACACGTCACAGAGGAGTGTTGGGCTTGAAGCTTCTACATCACCTTGTTGCAGATTAGAATTTCAAACTCTTTTGGAGCCACTGAATGTCAGGCAGTGGAACATGGGACTCCTCACTCCATGGGGTGAGGACAGGATGGTCTGGTTAAGAGTCTCACAACCTTGAAGTGTGGGGCTTTAAAGGTCCCAGTTATGGCACTGATGAGTGGTGTGCATGGAGGCAACTGCATCTGTGTTGTAGAAGATGCCAACTCACCTACCAAAAGCCTATCCTGGAAGCAAGGGAGGTGGAAAGGGATGTCCAGTGGTTGGGGGCAGGGGGGCATTTCCCTCCTGGGCCAGGACTCTGTATCTCAAGGGTGGCTGAAGGATTCATGAACCTGAGAGAGATGAAAGGGTCCTTAAGGCTTGAGTTGGACAACTGCAGTGTTTCTGTGTTGGAGTAACATGGAAAGAAGAAACTGTGTTGCCAGCAAGGGCAGATGGTAGAAAAGGCAGGGCAAACTCCAAGACAGCAGACAGTGGATGGTGGACAACTGTTTGAAAGTGGTAAAACCGCAGAAGCTGTGTTGTCTGTTTCTTACATAATCAAATAACAGAAATATTTTTCAATAGTTAATCTAATTTAGGAGCTTCCTCATAACTGCAAAATACCAGATAGGTGTATTCCTGGCAATAGGCTGAGGATGGATATAGCCCTAGTGCATCTTCAGCTAATGTGTCTCCTATTGCTTTAAAGCTCCAAATGCTTTAAGCATTTGAAGTCATGTATCATGTCAGGTGTTACCTGCAAGTCGAAAAAGTAATCAAAGGAAATTGACAGAAAAACAAAAGCTTTGATTGTCAAGAAGTTATCGAATTTAACTTGGGGAAGCAGTGAGTGTAGTTGTTCATGTAATTCATGGTGTTCTGAGTCAGGATAGTTTATGGGGAAATTCAAAAGAGCATCATATTGTCACATTGTTTTTGTTACACCTGGAGTATTGAGGGGAAGAAAAAGAAGATGTTTCTCCTCAGTGGTATCACGTCTGGTTTTCACGTCTCTTAAGATTAATTATGTTTATTAATTTATTTGTTGCATTCTCTTTGCTGAAAGATAATTAAATACAATGAGTCCACTTTCTGCTATGGTAATGGGAATATTGGGAGCATAAACTTGAGCTTGATTTGTTTCACTGGGGTGACGCAGAGAACAGGATCAGCTGCCTGGCCAAGTTTGTGAAAAAAAAAATTGGTCTTTACAATTGAATACTTCCCCATGAAATACAGGATTTATTCATTGCAGTGTTTTTGTCTCTCATTTAGTAAATCAGGCAATGTGACTTTCTTACCATTCTCAGTTTCTGATTTTTATAATATTTTTTTTTGTGGTGATGTCTATGCAACTGATGAGCTTTGGTGTACAGGAAACTTAGCATGGTTTTGTCACCAGTTCCTACTTGACAGTAGTATTTAACCAGCTTAAGTTACTTTTCAGTTTTTCAATTTTCCCCCTCTAAGTTCTTGTAAAAATTGGATGCTTTTCCAGGTCCTCCTGGCTCCATTGAAATGGTGTCTTCTAAAGTCTTAAAATTTATAGTTTTTGATCAGGAAAATGGAGGAACCCAAGACTGGTTTTAAAAACCAAAGCTCTTAAAACTTTCAATTCTTTTCACTTTGTAGACAGCTAAGTACTGTTTTATTTAAAATGCTTTTTGGTCAAAAGTAGTTGCTGGACTGGCTGCAGTGACAGTGACTCAGTCCCTTACACTGCCTCTTTCTGTCCTTTAGCTGTAGAACCATGAAGGGCAGCTAGTGCAGGTGTAGGTGTCCATCAGTAGGTGAGGTGAACCTGCCATTTGGCAAGAGCTTTATCTGCTAAAGTTGCTCTTCAGGTTGTGATTTCTGGGCTGTGAATGTGAACGAATGCCAAGCCATGATTAAGGGGGTTGTGTGCCCAGGTTGGTCTGCAGAACGAAATGTCACTGGCTTGCTGCATGCAGATGGCGAGTCCTGCAGGCTGCTGCAGTCATCTCAGTAGGAGACAGGAAAGTACAAATTACCTTTGGAAATTGAGCTACTTCTGGATTTTGGGTTTAAGTATGTAGTCAGATTTGCAGATTAATGTCCCCCCTGGAATACTGCATGAAATTATTTCCCAACCACTCTCTTCTCCAAAGGGGAGAAGCAAATATGTTTCTGTCTAAGCAAGGACAGGAAAGAAAATCAGAAAATAAAGAGCATTTGTGTGCCCTATAAAAATGAGGGGTGTTGGAACAAGGAGAAAACTGGTGAAGCCTAGGGAGGCTGATTGAATATGACCAGGTTGATGTTTTTTTCTGGACTTTACCATGTATTGGGAAGCTTGAAAAGCTGGGATGGAGAGTTTTCAGTGGAAATTCTCTAGGACCTGCACAGAGATAAATTTTATTCTCCTCATTCCTTCCAAAGGCATCAAGAGCATGAGTATGCTTCAGTGATTTTACTCTGGATTTCAGATTGCTGCTAAAAGATTTGTAGCTGCAGAATCTGGTAGTGAAGCTGTTTCAAGCTGGTCAGTGCCTGATGGGAATGTTGTATTGACAGATTTTGGGATTTCTCCCTTTTCTGAACCTTTCACCTAATATGCTGAGAGATGATTATTAGTAATAATGCCAGTCTGCACTTTTAAGTAAGGGCAGGCTAGGAGAAAAGACATTAAAAATTATTAATTGAAACACTTGTGGTCAATTGATCAATTTTAGAGAGCGTAGTTTCCTATTAAAATAGACACTCATCACCCACATTTGTAGGATGCCTGCCAAATAGGCTCCTTAAATTGATTAATAGCATCACTGATGTCATGTAGTGACCCACGTTTAGAGCTTGATTATGTAATTACACAGTCACATAGACAGTACAATGCTGTAGATACCATGCTCTTTTCTTGAAAAAGCATTTTATTGATATATTTCTAATGGAAAGAAAATAAAGGGGGCCCAAGTTCTCAAAAATGCAGCGTTAGAATTTGTTGTGGGTTGTGCAAAGGCAGGAGTAGGACCTGAACATTATTGTTGGAACCCAGGGGGTTCCTATGACACCTCTGAATGACCAAAACCCTGGTCAGGAGGCTTTTCAGCCTTGCCGGGGGTGTCGGAGACCCTGGATTGATACTGAGAATGCCTGTGGCTCTGATTTTAATCCATGGAACAAGTTATCAACTTTGTATGAAGAATTTCAGGTCACAAAAGCTTAGATAGAAAAATAGTAGTAGTTACAAGTTAAAAGAAGAAATTTAAGTGTATGTCCAGAGGGGTTTGAAGCCCTGTACGGGGGGGTTTGAACATCTGTACAGGGGGATCTGAGGCACAAGATGGAGAATTTTTACATGTGGCATGTTATCTCTTCTTCTTCTTCATAACCTCCATCTTCTTGGTGATGCTGGCACTTTTGGACTGGTTTGTCAGAGAGCTGGACAATGTAATGTAAGGGTCATGGATTGGAAATTAATGGTAAACACTGAATGCGTAGTTGGTAGTATAAAAGAATAGAGCTGACCTGGGCCGGGCACAGTGTGTCTCTGGAAGCCTTGCTGTGTTGTCCCCAGCAGAGCAGAGAAATCTACTTTTGATAAGGAACTAATAAACTGCCTTGAGAATAGGAGCTGATGACTCCAGACTACTCCTTCAGCAAGGCGGGTTGGAAAACTGGACTTTTCTGTACACTGTGAGGTCGTCTGGGACAGGGGAGACCATCACAATTATTATCCACTATATAGAGCAGGATCCATTCAGCTTATGACTTTATTTCTTGGAAGCATAACTCTGAGCCTGGAAGTTGGGTTTCTTCAGTGTGTGTCACAACTTGGAATAGCATTTGCTTGGCTTTCTGTGCTGTTTTTCCCCAACTTTAGGGTAAATTGTTGAAGCCTGTCCTCTCTTAAATGCTGTGGCTGTAGCTAGAGACATCAAGGCCATCTCATAACTATTTCCACCTCTGCTTTGGAGGATCAGAATGGATTTGTTTGAGCAGTTTGGGATTTTGCTAACTTACCTTGCGTTTATTAACGCAATGAGGCAGAGGTTGCATATGTGGGCGCTTCTAAAGTGGTGACCATCTCCAGGCAGGGGCTTGGTGGGACAAGGTGTCTATGCAGGCCTCAGCGACATCAACACTGATTTTACAACCACCTTCTGGTGAAACTTGGAGCTAGTACAGCTTTTTTCTGCTGCTTGTGGGAACAATTTTGTTCCCTCTTTTAAAGGAATTTTGATGGGCACAACTTCTCTGGTTTTTCTTATTCTTTAGGTTGCTTTGCTGTGGAAGTTGGCTCAGAGTGTTTGACATAGTATTTTGTCCATGCTGGGATGGTGGTTACTGTTGTTTTCTGACTTCTTTTTCAACATCTTGCACGGTGTAAAAAGGGAAGACATGCCATGGTTTATATAAGCTACTATACAGTGTTACAATTTTTATTCCTGCTCTGATTATTTTCAGTGGTGTTCCCTCTGAACTCAACTGTTAGGATACACTTCAGAAAAATTTGAGTCACATAATGGTAGTATTTGCCATCTGAAGCAGTATTATTCTGTTTCAGGTATTCAGGTGTTTCAGACTTTCTTGCAGGCTGAACAGTGATAGCTCTGCTCGCTACAGCTGGCTTGACCAAAGAGCAGAGTTTGACTCAGGTGTGCAGTGAAGTTGTCCTCATTCCTTTGGATTTGTAGCATGAGGCCTTAGGGGTTCATCCACCCTCCCTCAGAGCAGGTAGTCAGGAGGTTGCCATCACATTGAGAAATATCAGAGACATGGTCCACACAGAAGTTGTATTCCTGAGTAAACTGGCTCTTAAGATCTGGTCATTTAATTTATAAGTGCATACAAATGTGAGAATTATTTATTCTTCTGGTGGTCTCTGGGATTCAGCAGCATCCTAACAGAAGATAAAGAAAATCCTTGTTTTATTTTTGGAATGAGTTAGAATATAAAAGATTATGTTGCACCTTCGAGAAGAGAAAATAAATACTGCTGCCTGTACCTCAAGTAAAGCTGGCTCGATTCTGGACTGAGCATAAACCTAGTTTGAGTAAAAGCATTAAACCAGAAGTGGGACAATGGGTGATAGTATCTGGTAATGGTAGTTGGTATTATCAGGGCAAATAAAGAGTAGGAAACCTGTAAGGTTAGGATCTTTCCTGTGCTGCATCTATTGTGTCAATCTAGTCTTGATGGAGCTCTCCTGCTGGAGAGGTTGGTCTTTATCCCTGCCCCCGCTGCAGAGATACGGAAAAATCACTAGCAGGTCTCTTCCCTCTCACCTTCCTTGAGGCACAAGCAGTTTTCCTGTGTTTTACCTTTCTTTTCCTTTAAGGTTTGACTTCAGTTCTTAGTACACCTAATCACATTTGTTTCATCTGAAGTCCGAACAAAGCATAGAGACAGGAGATGCGTAATCCCAGTCTGAAATTAGGAATAACCACTTTAAAATATTTTAATATTATTTTAAATACTTCTTTCAGATGCTTATAAACTCTTACGAGTACAAATCTTGAATAATCGTTATGTAGAGAGTAATATATACTGTTTGCTGAAGAAAGGGGAAAAAGAAAGTCTGAAGGGGAAAAGATGACTTTTTTTATTAATTGCAGTTCTTTGTGAATTCAGAAATGTAGTTAGGCTTTTAATCCACATCATTAAAATAGGTAATGTTTTGAATGATATATTAGAAAGAATGCTTTCTGAACATTCCTAAAGAAAATTTTTAACCGAAAAAACTAATTTACCAAAAATTTCTGACTGAACATGTGCATATTTTTATATTAATATATACATACAAGTATGTATATAAATGTCTATATTTTTAAAAAAAGCTATAATTTTTGTAACAAGAAAGGGCTCATCAAGTCCTTTGACGTGCACAGGCTGGTAAATAAAATTTTAACTCTAACCAGGTTTGAGCTCTGTGCTAGTATAAGGTGGTGAACTGACAGACCTTGTCCTGCTCTATAACATGAGCATTTCCATATGTCAGAGAAGCTGCTCAAAGTGATGGGTGACTGTGTTTATCATTATTTATTTTATTTGGATCTAATGAAAAACAATGTCCTTCTGTATAAGCTAGAATTGTGAAGGGAGTATCAAGGTTTCAGAGCTATCCATTCACCTGAGTGTTGAAGTTCACTGCTTTTAGAATAAGAAGTCAAGGAGTAGTATTTGGCTGTGTTTTTCTCTGCTCCCTGCAATTTATTGCATTCTTCTACATTGACCACTGATTATTACCTAAATCCAGTAATTTGAGGACTCCGCTACTTCTCCAGAGTTTAACAAGTCCTATTCTACGTTTATGTTATTATCAGTGTGGGCACATACACTTTCTAAGTTCATTTCTGTACATTGATGTAGTAGCAAAGCTTTTGAAGTATTACTGAAAGACATCGTCTGTCTCTGAAACTTTATCTAATAGTTGTCAGACCAGACATTTAAGTTCTAGGGAGAACAGATTGCTCTTGGAATTCATCTTGAAGACTCAGAAGGTCTGGGGTTTACCCTTGAAGCTGTTCAGTTCAGAATAATTCATTAATGTCAAATAAAAGACCCTGTAAAGAATAATGTTTATTCCTCTAAGCCTCTGCTGAAGGACTATGTAAGCACTTCTTGAACATTTAGTATAAAACTTTTAAAGGGAGGAGTGGGAGGAACACGGCATAAAGGTTGCGTTTGGTTGATTAATTGTTCATCCACATATGGCCAACTGCGTGCTTTTTACTGTGGAAACCTGTTGTCAGAGTATGGTGGTTTGGGTTTCCCTGATGCTTGGGGAAACAACACTGCTTTATGGTCAGATAGCCAAGGATGTTTTTACTTGTGCTGCCATGATCACAGTGGCACTGAGGTCATTGGCATGAATGTATTGGAGACATCGCTCCATAAATGCTCAGCAAAAATTGGGATAGATGTTCAGGAGCTGCATCACCCCCATCCCAGACTGCAGTCTCCTCGTCTTAGGTTCCCTAGGGACCAAGCAGGTGGCAGAGCTGCTGCTCCTTACTTTGAATCCTGATGTACTTTAGTACATGTGTGTGTCACTTCTGTGTGCTAGATGTCATTCTTTGTGGGAGTCTGGATAAATATTTCAGTCTTTAGGAGTTCAAGAGAGCTAGGTATCACCTAGCAACAAGCATCCCACTCTCTACCTCTTTCTTTTCTTTACTTGTATTAAAGTATCTGAAAACCAGAAGTTGAAACGTTAAGGTAATTTTCAGAAATATTTTCAGCGACTTTGCATATTTTTGTTATGACATTACAGCAGAGCAGCAAAGATGTTGGCATGGGGCCTGGCATCTTAAAGTAAGTTACTGTACCTTGTTTGAACAGCAGTTGCAATCAAAAATGGGCAAAAACTTCAGCTGGAGACAGAATAACCCTTAAAATCACAGTTGTTAGGATGCATAGCTAGTGATCGTTTGGTCTTGAGAGGAATGCAGGTACACTTACCTAAAGTGAATGAGTTTTAGGCTGTATTACCTGGTTTGTCTTGCAGCTTGTAGTGACTGCTGGTGGGACAGTGTCTTATGGCGGAATTTAAAATAAATTTTTTTTTCAGACAGCTAAGTGGCGAAGTGTAGTGGTTAGTTTCAGTTGCAGTGGTACAGCACTCCATTCACAAAGATTCTGGAGACCAGACCCAAGTCAGCTAAGGGAGACACTTCAAGTGCAATTGAGGAAGACTTTGGGATATGCTCAGTACAGTGCTGAGCTGCATACCAGCATCTCCTGTCCCTGATCTCCTATCAGTTTTAAATGTCAGGGACTGTTGTGGATCTGTAGCTTGTGGTTAATGTATATTTTATCTGTAGCTTCTGCAAAATATCCCTTTAGGGAGTTTATGAATGTCCCTGCAAGAGTCAGAAACTTAGGGAAAAATAACAAGTGTGTGGCTACTGTTATTACAAGGGTAGCTATCCTTCACCCTGGGTTGAGGATAACCTGTGTTCCTTCATCTCTGAATAGTGCTGAAACTGAGCTTTCAGTGTTCCTGCCTTACCTGATGGCCAGGGTGGTCCTGATGAGTTTGGGAGGAGTCCTGCTGTTTTTGGAGAAGGTTGGTGTGACTCAGAACTTTTGAAAGGGGTTGCAGAAGCCAAGATACAGATCTAAGGGCTTTCAAGAAGAAAAGTGCATACTTCAAAAATAAAATAGATGATGTAACATGGTGACTAGCCCTCTTGTACCCAAATAAGGAGTTTGTTTTGTAGAGGGAAAATTAATAAATCCTGATTCAGCAAATGACTTAACTTTGCAAGTTAAGTTGGCCTTTTCCAAATGTATTTTCCCATACCTATCTGAATTAGAAAAGAGTAAAAACAGCACTAGGACTAATTTGTTACTGTATTAATGTGAATTTCCTTTAAAATTATCAGTATGTAAAAGATAAGTAAAAATGGTACTAGTGCAGATTTGTTTTTTTTTTTTAATGAACTAATGTGGATTTGTGCAATCAAAAGTGTTCTATTTGTAGAGGTAAGGCTACCTCTGCACCCATAGGGACTTCATATTTTTTCCTGACATATGCTCAGTATGATTGTCCTGAAACTCTTCTCATTTTCATTGATACGGTCCAGGAGCTTTGCTCAGCTTGACCACCAGGGTGAGGCAATGGTGGTCAGGGTGGGACTACCAGGACTTCTAATCTGATCAAGACAGGTTTTCAAAATTGACTAGGTGTAACCAGATTTACTTGGTTTCTTCTTGCTTGAGAAAAAGGAATCCAATGTTTGTGGCATTCATAAACTCCTGGCATCCTAAAGCACTGCTTTAAGGTGATAGTTAGGCTTTGGGTAGAAGAGGACATAATTCTGTGTTTGCTACTTAAATTTCATTCTTTTGGTTGAAAATGATGGTTTATGCTTTGCTCTGTGATTACTTAAAGAGCTTTTTGACTTCAAGGTTTCAAATGGGAAATATTGTGCAGTTGTCTCTTTGGGTAGATTTTCTTCTGCTATAGAACCTGCTTGAGGCAAATTGAAGATGTTTCTGCTTGGACTTCAATGTCTGATTTCATGTTCCTGATAGTAGAAAGTAACATTTCACTGTAAGGGACTGAAAACCAAGTCCAGAGTGAGTTTCATGGTAGTGACACTTCTGGCAGAATGGATGGTCCCTTTTTTCATATGCATTTCAAAATCCTTGCATGTGAAGTCAAAGCTTTTCTTCAGCACTTCGGAAAATCAGGCCAAACATTTGCCAAGTTAGTAGTTAAATGTAATATTCAGAGGTTTGCTCTTAATCTCCTCAAATGCAGCCTAAAATAGAAGCCCTTTGGTAGAGGAGAACACCCCAATGGTGCAAGGATGTGGGCAATTTAGTGCTTGTTAATTGTGCAGACCTGAGGAGAATTAATAAGCAAACCTAGTTATTTGTTATTGCTAAAGCAGTAGCTTTTACATGAGGAGGACATGATTTAATGATTTTAAACATGATTTAATAACTCAAAACCAGCTGCAGCTGTGGCTGGTTGGATAGTGGTTTGTTAGCTCTGAAAGGCATACCCCTGTTTGCTGTGTCGCCATAGCCACTGTAACGTTGTAGCAGTCCAGCGTTGGTGTGTAACCTGAAGCTAAGTTGTGTTGTAGGAACATGTGTGTCTCTTTGCATGTGGAGAGGAGAAATGATGAGAAAACCTGGAGAACTGGAAACAATTACAGGTCAAACTCTGTCTTCCTCTCATGGAGAGTCCATAAAGCTATTTAATTTTAAAAAAGGAAATGACTGAGTCATTTCCTGTTCAGGTTAGATGACCACATCATTTAAGTCCAGGATATGGGAAATGTGGTCCAGTTGTCCCATTTTTGGACAAGAGCACAGAGGAAGGAGGAGCTAGAAACTCAAAGGTGATTCTTCAGGTGTGCAGTTTAAAAAGAAAAAAAAAAAACCGTGGAATCTGCTGCCTGAAATTTTGAAGTAATCCAAATAATACCAAGGGAGAGTAAATAACAAAAGGGAAAAGAGTCTACAAGATACAGGAGAGAAGACAAGTGATCTACAACAGTTAGCATGCCTACAGGGTGCAGTATTTGGTTACATTTAGTTACATTGGTGTTTGTGTTGACTTTGCAGCTTTTTATAATTCATAGAAATATTTGAAACGTACTTTCTTCTATTAAACGTAATATTTTCTTAGAAATAAAATCTAAGTGCATGATGTGTAGTCAGTGTGATAGTAGCACACTGTATGGACGGACTATTTTTATTTTCTTAAGGGAGCTTCTTGTCTTCTTTTCACTGTAAAAGTTTGTGTAGTATTTGGAAGCCTGTCATGTTGTCATACATACAGCAGTAATGAAATACTGGAATGTGGTTTAAATCAGGCAGGTGATGCTCTACTGGTATTTGAAGAATGACCTTATTTTGAATGATAGAAAAATAGCAGCAGATTGTTTATAGTAACTCTGACAGCAGATTTAGATTCTTGACTTCACACCTTTTCCATTATTAAGAGAGACATATGTAAGTGGTGTTTGCTCACAGATACATGCACATACTCTGTCAAGGGGTTTAAGACATCCTGTCTATTATTTAAATTTTGGACATCTGAAGATTTTTTTCTTCCCCAAGGCTTTTTTGAAAAGTTTGACTACTGGATTTGTTTATTTTCTTAAACTGGAAGGAGCTTCACAAAACATAGTACAATATTTGAATCTCTAGGTGCTTTTTTTCTTTAATAGATTAACATAGGATCATGGGCTGTTTTGAGCTGGAACGGACTTAGTATTTGTCTTGTTCCAACCTCCCTGCCATGGACAGGGATGCCACCCCCTAGGTCAGGTTGCTCAAAACATCATCCAGCCTGGCCTTGGAACACTTTTAGGGATGGAGCAACCTCAACTTCTCTGGGCAACCTGTGCCAGTGCCTTGCCACCCTCACAGCACAGAATTTATTTCTGACATCTAATCTGCATCTGTCCTCATTTAGTTTGAAACCTTGTTTTATGGTATGTGCCTATATAAAAAGTCCTTCTCCAGCTCTCTTGTAGCCCCTTTAGGTACTGGAAGGTGCTGTAAGGTCTCCCCAGAGCCTTCTCTTCTCCAGGCTGAGCAACCCCAGCTCTTTCAGCCCCTCTTCACAGGAGAGATGCTTCAGCCCTCTGTTCTTCTTTGTGGCCCTCATAACTAAACTAGTCATGTATCTATAGGAAACCCTGAAAGAAATACATATTCAGATTTTTGTAGTAGTTTTAGACAGGTTTTTTATGTGTTACTGTTGGGATTGTGCGTAGTATTTCTGGGAAATACAGTTTGAAATACTGGTAAAGAATGTTCGCTCTCTGTAGCTAGAAAGTTTACGTGTACAAATGCAGGGTATTGGTCCATAATGGGCTCTAGAAGACTAATTAAAGCAGTTGGGATTTAGTGAGCTGAAGTTGCAGCTTAGAAGTGAAAAACATAGAGCTTTGACTAAGATAATGAGTTAAGAGAAAACAAGGCTTTCTCCAATATACTTTGTCGTATTTATCCATTTTTTTCAAGTGCTTATTAACTTACTGTTTTTCTGACCTCTGTTTTACTGTGGAATAGGTGTCCGTGGCTAGATTTTTTTTGTATTTATGTACACAACAGATTTGAGAAATTATTGAACTTTTCAGGAAATACATTAATTAAATGATTTAATATTTTCTTTTTCAGGATTGAAGTGGATCTAGGGACAAATGGATGACTGAATATTCATATGAAGAGGAAAGCCATAAAAGTTGGTTGACATTTTTACAGCCATATGCATTATATGTATTCATGCCGTTATCTAAAATTTATATTGTGTTATAAAACAGAATAGCTTAAATAACTGGCCTGAACTTTGTATGCTGGATTGTCTTTGAGGCAGGGGAATGCTGTAGCTTAACAGCTGTGGCTTAATGCAGTGTTTGCTGACAATACCTGAACATTAAGCAGAAAACCAAGTAGTATGTTAAGGAACTAGGCAATTCCTTTGAAGCCAGGTGTTTGAATGGGCTCACACATAGTGGTGTTCATCATTCTTCTGTGCAAGGATGAAGGGAGGATTAGAGGGGTGTTGTCTTCCATTAGAGCCACTATGATGCTTAATATGGTGTGGAATGGCCCTCAGATGCCACATTGACAGGTGCTGTTTAAGAAGTCAAACAGGAGATGATATCTTTGAAAGTTATCTTGGTGCTTTGTTTTCTTGTGATAGAGGTTGGTTTACACTGTGCATTTTCTGTGATAGTTAAAAAGGAAGAAGCTATTGGTGGATCTCTATGACTGGCTACTGTTTTAATGCACCAAGCCTTGACCTCTGCCAATCTGAGTTATTGGTGACTATGAAGGATAGTCTTCTTCTGGGATGCTATGATAGTCAATTCTCACTAAGGCTGTTTGAACACAGCTGATGCTGCCTGTGGATTTACACCAGAGCAAATAAATTGTATTGAGAAATGCAGGGTGTGGTACTGTGGGATGCAGGGCACAGTCCAGGGGGATACTGTGCAGCAGCTTGGCTAAATATAGCATTCTGAAAACTCTTAATAGTCAAGGAAGGATGTTATTGTGGAATGTCTGCTTCCTTGAGAGCTTCTGTCAACCCCTGAATCCCAGTCAGGGGTGGAAACAATCAAAGAAACCAGCAAAAACCAGAGTTTTGTGTTTTTTTTTTTCAAAAGTACAGTATCTGTTCAGTACAAGAAATGTAAGTCTATAGTTCTGTTAACTTAGCAAAGTAGTTCAAGAGGACAGTGTCTTATTTTTCTCAGCAATAATTCGATTTTATCAAGCTTTTAGTAGTTCAGAAGTTTTACAGTTAATGAACTACTGAACTGGATACAGAAGAGTGTAATTCCTTCTTAGGCAGACTTCTTGAGTGTTAACAACAGGTAGTGTACATGCTGATTGCAGCTACCTCCAAATTCGCAAGCAGCATGAGATTTGAGGGAATCATCTGTGTCTTTGAATTTTGTCTGCTGAAATAACATCCAGCGAAACAATCTTCAGAAGCATCCATAGAACATCTGCTTTGTATGCTGCAGGTCCCAGGAAACACCTCCAGCCTCCCAGAGCCAAATTTAAACCGTGATAGAGACAAAGTGGTGTTAGTAGCTGTGCAGTAATGTACACAATTTTTTCCATGCGATCAGGGGCCCATATGCCCACATGAGGCAGCAGTTGTTGCCTGCTAAAAGCAGCTCACAAAATGTTGAGGAATTTCCCCTTGATTTGATTGCTGACAAGTCAGTGGCTGCTGCCCATACCGATGTCTGACAGCTTGGGATGGGCCAGCATCGTGGCACAGCAAGCGCTTCCCTGCTCAGATCTCTTGGCTATGAATAGCAGAGTGAAAAACTGATACTGTCCAAACCGTACTTGCATCTTTCAGAACTGCGGTGATAAAATCCTGTATGTGCAAACTCAGGGAGGCACTTCACTGACAGAAAGTGTGAGAGGGTAAAAATACCAAACTGATTGTCTGTAAGCCATCTCTGGATATCATTATGTTACAGTGGACTACTCTTGCTGTGCAGGATATAGCACGGAGCAGTACTACCATGGTGTGGTAATGCTTTATGTTGGATTGAGAAGTAACTGGGACAGGCTATGCCTTGGGTATTTGGTTTGGGAAGTGACACCAGGGCAGAAAAAGTTACGGATTTATTTCTTGAGAGGGGCTGTTGTACACAGAATCTGTGCGGAGGAGGGACGGCTTCCAGATCAAGCAAAAGTAAAAGACTCTTGAAAGAATTTGACCATTTTGCAGGTTTCTGTAGTTGCATGAAAGCTGTATCTCTGTTTGCTCTGTATCGCTGCTCCTCTCTCTTGCTTTTACTTTACTGGTTTAACAGAGTGGTGGAATGAGGAACAACTGGAGAACCGGGTGACCTCTTTCTTGTCAAGCCATAGTTCCACTCTCTTATGCCCTTATGATGACATCCCCTAGTAATTGTGGGGAAGCTGCTCAAAATATGTGCAGATAAGGAAGGTGGTACTGACATTTCTTTACATGTTTTCTGTTTGGCAGCCTTTGCAAATGTAGGACTCTGAATCCTGCTGATAATCTTTTATATTAGTAAAATACCATGATTAAATCATATCACTGAATAAGAAAAAAAATGTGGTTACATGGAGGAATTCAAAGTTCAAGGCTAAAAATTCGTTTTCTGGGAAGAAATTATTCCAGAAAGCTTAAGCAATAGAGGTGGAGAAGGCTTCTTTGTGGTCACTCTAAAGATCAATTGATAAAGTTCTGGCTCCAATAGGGAAGAGATTGGATTTCAGCCAGCACCTTGCCTTAGCTTTTTGTTTTATTGCTCCTCTACTAATCTAGTTTTGAAAGATTTTCACTGCTAACATGGAAATGTTGGTGTATTGTTGGGAGTGTAAACAACTTGTATTGCATTGTCTGGATGTTATATTGGTATATTTAAGGTCTTCCTCGGTCTGCCTCAAAGTATATGTAAACATGGTGTTGTATAAATAAGTGACATCTAAGCATATGTGCAACTGATGAAGGAAAAATGAGCGTCATTTTTTCTGTATTATAAAATGAGGTTAGATGAATATCTAGCAGAAAAAAGAAATCTGCAAAAGTAAACCTGACAGCAAATGTGTATTTTGAATGCATGCAGCTTATGATGCTTCTGCATTGTCCATGATACCAAAAGCTGCATCCAGAGGTTCATTAGTCTGTTGAATCAGATATTAAAAGTTTATTTTTCAGTGTACAGTGGCTGAATGGGGATGTAGGGGAGTGAGACTTGGGAAGGAGACGGCAAGGAAAGGGGTAACTGACAGAGAAAAACTATAGCTCAAAGGTTCTGGGCAAAAATAAAGATCAAGACTTCAAAAACCAAGTAAACAGGACTGAAAGAAGGTCAGAGAGCAAAACTAAAGGGGCAAAGAGATTGTTCAGATTGGAAAAGTGCAGATCTGGGTTATACTTAATGAGTGGCCATGGGTGCAATCACACCACTCGCACTGTGGTTTCATGAACAGCTTCTAGAAATAACACCGGGCAGTTCGGTTGATCAGGTTTAATGATGTTCTAAGTTATTTATTGCTGGAAAAATGATGAACAGCACTGAGTTTAATGGTGTAAGGATGATTCCTAATTTTCTGTGTGTCATGTCTTTAAAAAAAAACCAAAACCAAACCAACCAAGAGCAAACCTTAGCTCAGCTGTTTAGAAGAAGGGACTCAAGGTGATGTTTCTTGAACTGTTGAAAGCCCATCCCATTTCGGAAGTCTCCCAACCTCTTATGTACCCTTGCCTCACTTCCTCTGGCTCGTGCATGGAGCAGGGCATGGCAGGTGCAGAACCTGCTCGCTGCTGGTTGCATGCCTGGGGCTCCACTGCAGGCTGGGCAAGGGGTCATCTCATCTGACTCAGGACCTACGCTGGTTTTGTGTGGAGTTTGGATTCTTTTGACTTCATCTTTTTGCCTTTTCATTCTTTTTTAAGTCTGGTCATGATAAAAAAAGATTTTTAAAATGTATTTGAGACTGTTGCAAGGAAGTTTTATGGTTTAATTTACATAGTCAGGATAGTGGTGACAGTGTGGTGATGTGTTTGTTTTTTCTTGTCAGCTGTCCCCTCTGTATTGCAGACAAATGCAGTTTTTCTAGAAAGAAAGTGGCTGCTCTTAAGGGATCTTTCTCATCTGGTGTCATTCAGTGGATTCTTGGAATATAATTATGACTAGAAACATCAACTTGGTAAAATATATTAATCTCAAGGGAATTACTTTGCACTGACCATCAATCTATCTTTCTGTCATGTGCTTTTCAGTTTAGATTACTCTCAGGCAAAGAGGCTGTAGTTTAATGTTTTGTCTTAATTCATTATGATTATATATTAGTTGGATAAAACAATGTAACAAATGACTACTTAAAAATGAGTGATGGCCCCATTCAGCAAGGCAGGAGGACTGTGAAGTTCTTCTGGTTTCATTTGTTGTCTAGCATTTATCAAAATGGGTCCCTTAACAGTTGATTGGTGGTTGATTTTTAATGAATATTTTGCAATGTAAATAGATAGCAGGCAGTTGTCTGGAGCTCAGTCATATTCACAGGACAGATCTGCTTTTACTTGCTGTCACTGAAAAATGTGAAAGTTACGCTGGAATTGTAGAGTGGGAGGAGAGCCTTTCCCCAAGTCTTATATTGCGGAAAGGGAGGAGCAGCAGTGGTTTTCTTTCTTTTCCTGTTCCTTACATCAGCAGTCACATACTGCTGTCTCTTGCTGCTGGATTTTCCCACTGGGTGCTGGAGGGCTGTGCAATGGTGAGCACTGTAGCCCCAGGTTTGCTCCCTGTGAGCTCAGCCCTGCTGCAGATGGGGTGAGGTGAATTTGGACAAGATGCCCATGGCTGAGAAATTGCTGGGATCATTTCCAACACTGATACTTTCCAAGGAGAAAAAGGCATTTTAGATGGCTTGCAACAAACCACTTCAGCTTTGTGAGTTCACATGTGAGCTCTTTTGTGTTCGCTTGCATTTGCAAAGTTTTTGGAATGATTTCTGGAAAGAACCCGGTGTTCTTATTTGGCCTTCCTACTACTTTGTAGTACAAAATTTGTTCTACACAGCTCATTTCTTCATTTCTGCAGACAGATGCTTTCATAATCGAAATGTTTTCTTGTTTAGGGATTCTGGGTTTTGGCTACATTCCATTCATTTCCTAACTCTTTTGATGACACACATACATGTAGATTATGGACAAATAATATTTAGCAGTTGGCTTGTGATCTGACCTTATTTAAATAAAATTGAAAATTATATTTCGGAGAGTTGTGGTTTTGTATTTACTTTCTGCCAATGTGGGTTGAGGGCAAAACACCCATGGGGTATCCTAACCATTGCTTTTAGGTTTTATATATTAAAAATGCAATCTATTTCAGAAATGTTGTTTTACTAGTTCAAGATAGCTGTGCTCTTTTTGTACTCTCACTTGTCAGAAAGGCATAGAAATTAGGCATGGAGTGAGTTAGACTTGCCCTGTCAAAGTCTGGTCTTCTGCAAAATCTCAAGCTTTGCTCTGAAATCAATACAGAGATCTTCATATGTTATAAATAAGGTTGTATTCTGAAGTAGTCAGAGCAGAGTTTCCCAAAAGGCTTTGTTCATAATTGGGAGAAAACTCTTTGGCTCAGCAGTGGCGTGCAGGGTTTGCATCCAGTGTCTGCACAGACATCTGCTCTGCTTGGAGCTGCTGTGGAATATTTCAGGTGCATTAGTTTTTGAATTAAAATCCTTTTTATTAAACAGGTTTTTTTGAAATAGAAAGAATGGAGAATTGCATGAAAGAGGATGGCAGCAATTTTCATGTGAGATGGTGTGTGGGGGAGTAAGGCAGCCCCCATTGTAGTGCAGCTCTCAGGAGAGTAGTTTGTCTAGAATTGACAAAATGTGATAAAAATGTGGAATATTTAAAATGTTCTTTTCACAGTTCAAGTCATTAAAATTACTAAATGTCATTGTAAAGCAAAGGTAGATCTTGCCGGTGTTGCCCAGATAACTTCTCCATAAAGAGATAGGCGGTGAGGATGGTGTGTGAGTAGTAGATTGTGGATGTAGGTGAAAGCTGTTTAAGAGCTTCCTTCAGCACCTACTGGCATAACTCAGTTCTGTAGAGTGCCTTTTAAACTACTTCTGAAAGTTAGTAGATAACCCTTTATGATCTTATTTGGTAAATGTGTTAGCATCTATAATTTGTATTACTTACTGCTGCTGATTATAAGGCTTGGGTGTGGTAACTTAATCTGATTATTTAAGGTCATTGGGAGCTTTTAAATGCATCCTGTGATCACAATCCTACTGTAAATGCTGCTTTGTTTTTTAAAGTTGGAGGACTTTTTTGTCGGGTTGAGGGGTTTTTTTGTTTGGTTTTTAATTCATATTGGAAGTGAAAAAAATCAAAAGAACTTCATCTTGAAAAGGTCAGCAAGAGCTGAGAGCCGAGTTAGCAAAAACTAGCCTGTTAGCATAAAATAACAAGTAGCTTTGTAATGTGGGCAAAGACACCCTTGGTTCTCATTTCTGGTGTTGAAAATGCGTGGTGTGTGTTGGTATTCCCCTACTGGGAGGGAGAGATGTGTTAAAAAACAGAGTTCCTGCATCTCAGGTGGAGCAGAAACTGATACTGTGGCCTCTAGTCTGCAAAATTTGTCTTGTAGGCTCTACATGAAGTAAAATGATGGGAACAGCCTAAAGATCTAGGTGAGAAATTTTCAGGTGAGCATTTCCTCGGTTCTGGCTGTACTGGGAAGTGAGCCAAGAGTGTTACTGGTTTAGCTTAGATCAGGAAATGTTTCCATGCGTGTCCTGGCCCAGCAGGCTTTGTTTCACCTCATGGCATGGCCCAGGGCTGGACAAGCTAGGTGACTTGGAAGAAATCTGGTTTGGTGTTTCCAAACCACTGTGTGCTTCAAACCACTTTCTTCAGTTCCTTTTTCAGTCTTGCCATCTCTTCTGGGGACTAGTTCTAACTGATGGGACATAATCCACAGAGAACTAGATCGTAAATGCCTGGATTTGTTCTTTTTAATTTCAGTCGTTTTGCTGAAGTCTCCTGTCCTTCTACTAGTCAGCAGAGAGCAGTAAGCATCTCCAGAGGGCAGTTCTTCCTATGGGATTTCTCTGTCCTCCCTGGAAGGACATCTCTTGTGCCTGTAAGATGTGATGGTACAGACACTACGAATTAGACAAGGCTCCACTCTGCTGGACTCATTCTTCAGCCCTTGGGTTTCCAAAACACCCCTGAGCATCCCTGCTCTTGCAGCTTGACTTCTCTGCTGCCATACAGTCTCTTGGGAATGAAAGAGCAGTCACCACGCTCATTTAACCTTTTTATGGTAGTGCACTTGGAGAACAATTATACTAATTCTAGTAATGACTAAATTTATACTACTCCAGTGAGGGAAGCACAAGGCATTTAATTTCAAAGCTGTTTGACAAGACCATTTTGATGTGTGTTATTTTCAGGACACAAGTTTCCAAAGTGCCTAATGGGGAGAAATGTTTAAATTCATTCTCTCAGGTTTTCAGTTTCCAAGAAACAGAATTATCTTTATTTCTGTTGAGTATGATCCATCAAATAAAACAATTTAACAACAGATATATGGGACTTTCTACTTTAGTTTATTTAATTATGACCTCTTTCTGATCATTACTTATAAGCATGTAAGCATGCATGGAAGAAAAGATACTTCTCTTGTGTGGAGGTATTAATTCTCAATATAATGAAGCGTCACAACTAATTGCATTTTGGAGTTAATATTTTCTTTGTGATGAAGAGGGGAAGAATCTTCTCCGTAGGAACAGTGGTGCTGATTAAGATACATTGAACCAGATACTGAAATACTACATGTTCTTGTTTTCTTTTTCCTGCATATATGACAAGAATTCAGTGGCAGAAATAAATGCATTTGGATTTTAGTGTTTTTGACATCCTGTAGAGAGCATGATGTCAAACAATGCCAATTTGTCACTTCTCATATGATGGTGTAGAAGAATGCGTTAGATTTCAGTAGCTGGCACGTAAGGAGAAGACAGTTAGTTTAATATTGATATCCACTGCTAACAGACCTGAATAATGATTCCACTGGATGTGGTACTTCCTACACCCAAGGACATGTGTCTAAAAGAAAAAACAAGCTCACAGTATTAATCTAAATCTCAACTCACTCTTGTGCTTCCCACGTGGTGATTCATTAAGTCTTTCTTGTATGGAGGTCTGGTGATGAGTCAGGAAAGGGCAAGTTCTCTGCTTTGAGGCTGTCACCTTCTTTTGAGCTTTGCTATTTACTGAAGATTTTTGGTGTTCAGTTTGATGGCAGGCAGCTGCAGCATGATTGCAGTCAGCTGTGATGGACACGTGGGCATAGCACAAGTGAAAATAAAAGCCCAGGCTTTCAAACATTATAGGTAAATGTGCTGAGTTTCTGCTTTAATTTTTAAGTAATGTAGGAGTATTTCAATATTTGTATTAGGAAAAAAAAACATACAAGCCCCCCCCACCCCCCCCTNCAAACACATGATAAAAGGTGTCCTGGAAATAGCAAGATACAGAACATTTTTTCCTTGACTTTCTTTTTCTTTTTTTCTTTTTTTTTTAAGAGGATGGTACAACCCTCAAAACCCAAACATTTGTACTTCAGTCTGAGTTCCATTTAAAATCATACAAGCTTGGGCTGAGGTGTTTCTGAAGCAAGATGACAGTGAGAATCTCTCTTGCAAATTAAGAAGTTCGGAGTGTCTGTTGGTCTTAGAAAGATGAAAATTAACTTAGATGTGTAGGTTGTCTTAAGTGCAGTGGAACTGAGATGATGTTTGCTGAACTACTCTTTGGAGATTTGCATAATGGATGAGATACAGGAGCTCCAGGCAGCATGACAGTGGAGTTTATTTTATCACAGGATGTAAAACAAGTGAATTGCCTTAATAATCTCTGCAGAAAGCAAGGGTAATCTTTTCTTTTCTTTTTCTTTTTTTCTTTTTTTTTGTTTTGTTTTGATATGGAGAAAGAGAAGCCAGAGAGTTCATAATATCCTGGCTGTTCATATAAGATGCTCATAACAAGTCGGGTAATTATTCTAACTGCTATATATTTAAATATATGGAAAGCGTTTATAAACCAAGCATACCTGCTGTTAGTTCTATAGTAGTAATGATAATTTCAAAAGTTTTAGAGCCTTTGTCATTTCAAAATGGGTGCATTTTGGAAAGAAGCTGTAATATTAAAAGGTTGCAGAATTTAATTTTTTATCAAACCAATTTACCACTTTGGTTGGCATGGTAGTTTCTGTTTTTCTACTTCAGCTGATAATATCTTTTCAGCATGGAAAATGGACAAAGAAACATTGGAAAAGTAAAATTGTTAAGTGTGAATGGTAATAGCAACACCCAACTCCTGTTGTATGCTTTTCAGCTGTGTATTTGGCTTCAAGCAAGAGTCAGACTCCTACGTTATTCTGAATATAAATGTGCCATTGCTCTTTGATCTGTAGCAAAACTTCCTAACGATCAAGGCTACTTAGCCCTTTTCCTTGAAGGAAAAGATTTACTTTTGGGCATAACAAGTTTCCAGAACAGTTCATGATGTCCTTAGGTTCTGTTTTTTTGTCCGCCATATGCAGCTTAGGAATTCTTTTGTATTAATCTTATGTCGATTGCTAGTTCTTTTAGAAGAGTCTGGGCAAGTAACTCATTATAAAGTGTTGCACAGAAAAAAGGCATTTATTTATCTAATGTGAAACCAGGTTATCATAGAAAAGTCATTGAATGTAGTATTTATTCAATGTAAATTAACAATGCTTTTGTTAATGAAAAAACATATTTCCAGTGATTTCAGCAGTGATGACAATGCCTAGCCAATCTACTAGGTATGCTGTGCTCCACTTTTAATTCCTAGATGCAGGTTGGGATTAGTTCTGCCAGATTTCCTCTGGATACTGGATAGCATTTATTGTTTATCAGCTGATGGACAAAGTTAGATTTTTTTTTTTTGCCAGTCAGATTTTGTTTTTCTGTGTTTCTAGTAAATGTGTTATTTCTGTCAAGTCACAAGTCTATATGAGTAACAGTTACTGCAGTGTGGAAGGGAGGGCACCAAAGTGATAACCTGTCTGCTTATATTTGCTGGTGTCTCTCCACAGTGCCAGCCTGGTGGGATCAGAGACCGAGAAATCTTTTATAAGAACGGAGTTGTTTTCGTCAGAAAGTGTTTTAAAACACTGAAATTCTTCCACCCTGTTGGCTCTGAAATCTCCCACGTGGGGATGTTTAGAGTAAATAAATAAAAGATCACACCAGGCAAATGTGATTTAAAGTGTTTGTAACTGTTCCCCAAACAGCAGTAAAATCCTAAATATGATATGAGCAAGGCAAACAAGGGGAAAAGTTCACTTCAGCCTCCAGATTTTCTACTTGCACTATGTAGCTATGCAGCACCAGACCCTGTGGACACAGGAGACGATTCTGAAGAGTCCTGGTGTCCCCAGGTCAGGACAGCTTCCTCATGGCCTACTCCTCCACAGCTTGGCCTTCTTAGGGATCTGTGTACAGTTGTATCAGAGAAGTCTCTTATTTCTAATCCAAACCTAAGTGACCTACCAGTATTTACCTACACAGAGCCATAAATATTAAATGGTTTGATCTGAACTGGACCTTAAAGATGCAACCCCCCTGCTGTGGGCATGGACACCTATCACTAGACCAGGTTGCTCAGAGCAACATTTGAAGAGGCCTTGAATACTTCAGGGATGGGGGCATCCACAGCTTCTCTGGGAAACCTTCCCCACTGTCTCACCACCCTCAGAGTAAAGAATTTTTTTGTAGTATCTAATCTAACCCTACTCTCCTTCAGTTTGAAACCTTACTCCCTTGTCTTGTCACTACACATGCTTGTAAAAAGTCTCTCTCCATCTTTCTTGTAGGCCCACTACAGGCACTAGAAGGCTGATGTAAGTTCTCCCTGAAACCTTCTCTTGACCAGGCTGAGCAATCCCAATTCTCCCAGCCTTTCTTCATATGAGAGCTGATCCATCCCTCTGATCATTTTGATGTCTCTCCTCTGGACTCACTCCAACAGCTCCATGCCCTTCCTGTGCTGGGACCCCAGAGCTGACGCAGCACTGCAGGTGGGGTCTCAGCAGAGCAGAGTGGCAGAATCCCCTCCCTGGCCCTGCTGCCCACGCTGCTTTGGATGCAGCCCAGGACACGTTTGGTTTCTGGGCTGGGAGTGCCCATGGCTGGGTCATGTCCAGCCTCTCACCCGCTAGCAGCCCCAAGTCCTTCTCTGCAGGGCTGGTCTTGATCTGCTCTAGCATGACTGTGGTGGTTTTGTTAAACTGTTACTCATTTAGGTAAATATTCTGAAGGTTTCAGTTGCAAAAGTTTACAAATTGTACAAATCTTAAAAGTAAGCATTTACTGCTTTTTGTGTTGTTGCACCATGAAGTGTCTGCTGCCTTCACCTCTTTCTGAGACTGCAATTCAGAAATGCTTATCACACTTTGATGAACCCATATTCCTTGCAAGTGAGGAGTGAAGCCGGGCGTTTCCATCTTGTATTGTCTTGGACTCCTTTGTTTTTTTTGGAACATTCCAGATAGTCAGCCATGGGTGCATGTTACCACTCACCTCTTCATAGGCATTTCAGAGTGATGAGCATATGAAGTACTTACTGGTGTCCACCTGCAAAATTGCAACAAAAATTATCCAATCCAAGTATAAACATTTACATACGACACTAAAGCAGTTGTATGGCGGAATGGGAAGGATTTTTTGGTAACCTGTTCTAAAAGGCTTGCTTTGCCTGAGTAGGGTTCTACAGAACTTTATAATTAGATATTAAGATAAAGATATAAGTTACTAATAACAGTGATATATTGAATTAATCTAGTAGTTTCTCACAGTTGAATGGTGATATGACTTTTTTTTCCTCCACAGTTATGGTATATTCTGGTCAATACTTAGTTTTGTGTTTTGGAGTAATCTATTAATCCATTGATTTTGCAAGTATTATTTCATGTTGCAAATAAATTTAAGAGTTCTGTTGTTTTTCGGGCATATGATCAACTGAGAGTTGTCATTGCTTAAAAAACCCAATGAAAACCAAACCAAATTCCAAAATCAAACCAAACTCCAAAATCAAAACAATAACAAGTGTAAAACCACCATAAACTTCCAAACAAATGAAAAAATACAGACAGGAACCACCACCCCTGAATGTTTTAGAGAATATTTTAAACTTAAAAATAAATAATAGTAGAATTTCACATTTTTCACTTCTGAGTGGATAATTTGTTCTTCCTGGTACCAAACAGGTGATAAAATTACTAAGCTTTTTTTTCTAAAATTCTTAAAATAATGAATTCATTAATGTCTTCAGACAGTATGGAGTGTACCTCCACATACTGAAGGCATGTGTATGCTCAAAGAAATTGGATGGAAGCTCTGGCTTGATGGTGCTGAGCCAGGGGATGAATATTTTGGGAAACAGCACTAACAGTGATGTAGCTTTGGTGCTTTTCATCATGAAACGGAGATTCTTTTAGCTGAAGTCCCTTGAGGAGTGATTTTTAGGAAAAGGTATGTTTTAATGAAAAAATTCTTAAATTTTTTTTTTTTACTTTACATGTGAAGTGGTGACTTGGCATGAGCTTTCAGCATAGAAAGCATTCTCGTGAATCACCTACATTGATCGAGGGAATCACTCACCAGATTTGTGTCCAGCATCATTCAGTGTCTGATAAACATTGCTCTTGAAATGACTGTGGCTGTGATTTTAGTGGTGAGAATGTTTTAGTAATGTTTATTGAATTTCAGCATCCAGAATAATGATGGAGGTAGTTTGTCATGTTATTAATGTTAGAGGTCTGCGTATCTTCAGAAAGCTGCAGTACACATAACACTCCGTCTATACAGAGATAGTTGTTTAAAAATATGAGCAGCTTAACCCATCCAGTTCTTGTGGTGCAAAGTAAATCTAATAAAAGCATTTTACTCTATGTGAGACATAGCTAATGTGGACAGGAAATCGTTTTCATCATTTTACACAGTGTAACTAAGCCATGTGTTGGGAATAAATATGTGATTTATACAGGCATGATTTCTTTTTATGTCCTAATGAGAAATGTTAAATATATTAGTATAACTTGGGGCTTGACACATGCTCTAAAGGCTATGTGTGATGCCAAGCAACCAGTTATCTCAGTTCATTATTTCTTGAAAGCCTTGACATGGTAAGGTCACTATACATTTTAAAGGGAGTGTGATGCCAGGTTAATGCAGGATAAAAGGATAATGCAAATAACAACACTTTGTTAGATCTTCCTGCCATGCAATGTGTGATCAGGTGCTTTGATTTCAGGAACTCTAATGAGGATTTAAAGACCGAGTGATGCACATTTAGCAGTCAAACATGATTCTGTCAAATGCTTTTGCAAAGGGCACCTCTGATGCAAGGTACAGTTCAAAAGCAGGTAGGAATGAGTAGTTTTATTGTATGGGTTGGTGTAATACTTCTCAGTGTTTCAGTGAGCATATTAATAGGTTGCAATGTGCTGGTGCTTTGCCAGGTGCTGTTGTGTGGCTGTGATTTTTACCAGTCGTGAAACCAGACAGTAGGAGCAGTACCACCATGGGCAGGCTCTGTCACTGTGTTTTCAGGGATCTAGTTGTCGCTGAGAGGAACAAAAGGAGAGAAAGTGCTCCGAAGTTATTATTTGAAGTCCATGCTAAGCTGTATATGCCATGTGCTGACCATGTAATTTGCCTCTACAGTAAATGTCAGGTAGTGAAATCCTGCAGAAGAACAGATGATGGCCTACCTACCTTAAGGTACCTTTTGTCAGTGATCCATACCTGGTACTTGGCAGAAGAATGTCAATTCATTCTGGAGTGCAGCTCTTGAGACCAGAATGCCATGATTTAGAGCTGATTTAACTTTGATGTTTTTGGCATGTATTATACATAAAGAAAAGACATAAAAATAGAAGTATGTTTTCTGTTAAACCAAACGACCATCTACCTTACCTGCTTCTGCCTTCAGTAGTCAATAATGCATGCTTAGGGGAAGGATGTAGCAAGGCTGTTGTGTGAGTGATGCTATTGCCCCGGTACCTCTTCCAAGTTTGCAAAAAATCTAGGACACACATACTTGCACAGCCAGAGGTTTTATCTATATTTCTGTGCTTGATGATAGCTCTTGGAAAACCAATCTGTGGAAAAGTCCAATTGTTTTTTCAACCAATATCCAGCTCATCAGACAAGCAGACTTGTCACAAAGACCAGCTTCTCTCTGTGTGTAAGTTATTGTCCTAGGTTACAATGTAAAAATATTCCAGAAGGTATGTATTCTATCTCCATCTTCATGAACTGTTAAAATCAGGAGCGGCAGTGTTCTCCTTACCTCCTCCCCCGGGCCATCTCCTGTTAATGGGCCATTAACACCTTGCCTTATGAGTCATAGATAACTCCCTCCGGGAGCCATTTCCTGTTTAATGGGCCATTAAGGACCCACCACATGACTCATAGAACGACATCATCCCATTGTGAGGACCCACCATATGACTCAGAGAATGACATCAGCCCATTGTGAGATGCTCCGCCCAGGGGGAGGAGCCAAGAATTTCCACCTGGATATAATCTGGGCATTTGGACAGAAGAGGCATCTGCCTTCTACTGGATTCCCAGAGGAGCAGCCTTCTCTCC